>SNQJ01S0159265.1:21518-35490 GCA_010110895.2 Picea sitchensis | reverse complement strand
GTGGAGGGTCAATGTTGGTTGAACCAAAAATTTTACGAAAAAAATCTATGGCCAACTATGAAATCAAATAGCACTCGCTAATAAAATCTAGGAATCAGACCAGACAAACAAAAACTTCTTATTTCAAAGTCACTAGTTGGTGATCAAATCCAATGTCATGAAGTCAAGACAAGAATGGGCTAGGACAAAGCGGGTGGAAAAGTTACATTGATGACCTGCTTAAAGGACTTACACCTTGGTGCAATCTCCCACACATAATCATGGGTATACCTTCCATGGAGCCTAAGTGAGTCTGGCCAACATCAATTCCAGGTACCGTGAAGACTTTCCCCTCCATAGTCACCTCACGTAAGACCCTAAGAATATAGGCAACTAAAGCTACCAAAAACAACAATGATTCCTGGGGAAACAGTTGATAGTCTGATCCATGCACAAAGGAATGGTATCTAGCCCAAAATTAACTCAAGAGGATTCCACTCATCATTGTGGGTATAGCTTCAAGCAATCCCCATAATACCCACAATCTCTACACTGAGATCAACAAAGCAAGGTGAGTAACTCTTCCAATCTCAATGCGACCTTAGGTTTGACCCTTATGTGAGAAGGGATTCCCGGGACAAAATGTTGCAAATGGAATTAAACACTCCCTATCACAAGATACTATTGTGTGTTTTGTGCTTTGGAGAGTGTGTCTCATAGCTTATTCCAAAGTTCTAGCCTAGCTAATGTTGGTGTAAAAGAGCCCTCGAAAATAAAAGTTACTAATTGATTTTTAGTTTTCGCAATGTTTTTTAAAAGTTGTTGTTACTCAAGAGGGAGATGAGAATGAAACCAATGTTGTGTAAGACCTTGACCCAATAATATGCAAATATAAATAAATGATTCAAATTTTCATTCAATGAACTCTCTCTACAACAGGAAGAAGGTATTTCTGGAATGATGTAATCTACGAAATATACTTTCTTTTTCTTAAATGCACAAAAATGAAAACAACCAAAAACAATGCAGTTTCTCAATATTCTCTTCTTTTGGATGCAATAAACTTTCCTTATATATGATTACTTAAAAGAATAAGTGACTTTAAATTCTTCCTTTCTAAAACCAGATCAGGGGTATGACGAAGAAAGGACAAGTAATCCAAGAAACATTATGCACTCAAAAAGCACCCAAATCAAACTTTCAATGGAGATAAAAGTAAAAAATGATAAGAAAGTGTTCCTTCAAATGTAAATGAAAAATGACTTCCCAATCATCAAGCAATCTAGAATATGTAATCAATCCAAAACGTTGAATCCAATCAAAGACTTTTAATCAAACAAACACTCAGATACAAGCTAAGAGATTACATCCTTGTCGATAAAAATCAAAGACAAAAAATGGAAAAATATTAAAAGAGAGGTATTCGATCTCTGAAACAAATCAACAACAAGTTAAACTTCCAAAAAACAGTCAAGGGATGACATTAAAAGTCCCTCCCAGATGATTAAAGAAAAAATGGGATTAAAAGAGGCTAAAACCCAACTCAAAAAAATTCACAGGCACTGTCGCAGCCTAATAGCACATTACAGTGCGGAAATTAAGAGTTTTTGCAAGCCAGAAGCAGATAGGGTGTGGAAAGTTTGCACTGAAGAAAACAGCCAGGGAACGAAAATTGAAGGTTTCTACAGGATATGTATAGAGTATAGTGTGGATTTGTTTGTAAATCAAGAAATTTTGAGAAGAGGATAAAGGATCTAAGTGAACTTTCAAGTCCAGAGAGTCTGAATGGACCTCCCAAGGACTAAGAGACTGATTTCAAGTAAAAAGAGCAGGTTAAAATCAAATGGCCAACAAAAAACCACAATCAAGTCGTATCCCCAGTGGAGTCGCCAATTTTTTTATTGGATAAATTGATGAATGCAGACATAAACTAATCTCCCTAGATCCACCTAGATCTATAACAAAACAAGACAGGACATGACGCTTTCCCTAAGTTGCTACCATTGAATTTACTACCAAAGAAGGAATATATGACATACCTTTAGATATAACTTCCTTATATCTTTGTTGTCCTTGCTTCACTCCGGTGCTCTTGTGAGATCAGATCTACAATGACACAAACCAACCAAAGTGAAAGTGACAATTGTAGATTCAATGGAAACCTAAACATGTGATCAAGGAGTCATGTAATAAAACAATAATGATTTTATGGGAAAGAAACATGTCAACATATCATATTAAGTAAAAGTGGAAGATACAACCAAATTGCCTTGATGTCACAATTTCCCTTTCAGTGGTCCTTTGTTACAACACACACATACACTTGCTCTGAACTTGTATGAAGATGGTCCGCAAAATCTTTATGGGCAACTGGAGGCCACAAACATCAGTTGTAATAGGATCCTTCACATAGTCTTCAACCTATTCTTTCAGCAATTCTTTGCTCAATCTTGCTTAACCTTTTCCATGAGAAACCCATCATTATATAGGAGAATATGGAGTGGTTACAAGGATGAGAATGATCCCACCAAATCAGAGAAGCCAGTAAGACCACAACCATACAGACGCCACCTCACATTCTAGAATATTATCCTTCTAGAAACTTTGTGAAACTTCTTCCTTTCCTTAGCTTCAAACGCTGCCACACCCTGCCTATATAGCAGCATGTGGAAATACCGTGAGCGAGGCTTAGAGCAGCCTGCAGAAATCAAGGATTTCTGCACTGTGTACCACTATCAGCGTACGATGTCATTCTAAAAATATGCCTTATAAGGGAAGAAATTAGTCATTTTTCTCATGTAAACTATTGTTTTGAGAGCCTAAACACATGCCTCTAGGGTCATCATCAGAGTGACCAAAATAATGTGTAACAGTGGCTGTAAGGGTTAAGATGTTTCATAGAACTAGTCAACCATTCGCCGCATGGCACATCCTAGGTTTGTCCTAGACAAATGGTATGGGTCTGGGTGCATTAGGAAATACTATGTATAAGTAACTTGATTGAGCATATATGAGGTCAAACTGTTGGGCCTTGTTAATGGATTCCTCCTCTGATTGAAGAAAAGTGGATGCTACATCCTTGGTAATAACAAAGACAAGCAATTTAAGAAACCAATCGAGGCATTGTTCTTTGGTGGTTTCTTCTTTACAAAAACTACGTCGCCGACGCCATTCATGGATGTGGTCGGATATATCGATAGAAGTGGTTTGTTTGAACTCGGAGAGGAGTTCTAAGATAGTATCATGATGAACTGGTAATTGAAAAAAATACAAAAAGGCCTCAGCCAATGATTCAAAAGTCACATGGGACCCTGATTTTTCGTCGACATACCATTTGGTTGATGAACCAGTGAGAGTTCTTTGAAATAACCTCAAGTGGATGGAATCATCCATGATGTTTTTTGAAGAGCAACATAAGTGAAAGGCCATAACATGGTTGGTGGGATCTTCCCCTGGTTTTCCTTCAAAATTTGGAATATCTGAAGGCAGATTTGTGGGCATATTGGGCCAAGTGGCGTCATGCAAAATGGGATCATTCATGAGTTTGTTTAAATAAAGAATGTTGAGGGATTCCAAGTATGGAATAGGGATATTTGGAGGAGGATTATTTCCAGCCATTGTGTGTGTAGGTAATGGACCTATCCCTTGAGAAGTATTTTGTGGGTTTGTACTTATTCCTTGAGAAGAATTTTGACTCCTACCTCCATGTGAAGGAGAACCAATAGATGGATGGCCTTGGGTATTAGATCCAAGCAATGTGGAACCAAGTAAAGTTGACCCCAAAATAGTGGCACTCACTGGGTTGTGAGATGGTTGATCCGGTGAGTTGGAAAGACTAGGGACTCCTCCTAGAATAGGGGGGAGATTCTGCAAGCATCTAAAACGACGAGGATTTTGTGGTTCCCCTATGGTTCTGACTAGAAAATTGAATGTGTGCAAATGGTGAAAAGAGAAATAAATGAACAAGAGATTTGTATATTTTTTACCTTCACAAGATAGTATAACTCACAATTGCATGTAATCAAATGAACATCATACATAAATCAACTGCAAATAAACAAGCATGTGGATAGGTGGATTTTGTCTGTGTAGGGGAACAATAAAAACAAATGCTCCTTTCCTAAGAGACCTATCATCCTTCCTCTCAATTTAGCATCGTGCCTTCCAATAGAACTCAACAGTGGGGTCTGAATCCATTGGAAGAGGAACTAGTGAAGGTTGAAGTAATCAGTTATAATGAGGGGTAGACAGTGCATATCCTGAAAGAGATGGAGATATTTTCCAATAGTCACACAAAATCTGATCAAGGTGCAATTTCACCCCACAACCGCCACCTGGGTAGATATCTTATGTTTGGCCACTAAGTACCTTGGTCAAAGTGTGACATTTATCTTTTCTACCTAAGAAATGGGTCACGGGATGGATACCCTCACAAGATTTGGGTGAATTAAGGAGGGATGTGCAAAATAAACAGACCTCGACCTTCGACCCTTCACAGGTATCTTCCTTCCTTATGGTGTAGGAACACTGGACTTGGAGGATTTTAAAGATACCTATTCTCAACTTCTATTGTTTCAAAATTTGAGGACCTGAAATGAGGGGTTATTTGGATGCTTATCCTCGAGATCCTAATTAGATTAAAAAAAAAAATTGGCATCTCCTATGGAGGAAAATTTTAGTGCATTCTTAGAATTTGTTTATATTTGGTGGGCTGAGAGATTGGAGTCATGGACCAATGCCATTTCAATTAAATTGGTGAGGGTAATTTCCAAAGAAGTAGTTGGATCTTTCAAAATTATTTCAAGTACTTGTGGGTACGTAAAAAGAAAGCTTACTTTGAACTCCACTGTTCTAATAGAAATTATGTGTGTGAGGAGTGACTTTGTGTGCAAGAAGCTGAAAATTGTCCAAAAATATTTTTAATAAGTTAAGTGTGAGATTGAAGCATGTGGGGTTCATTCAACATTTGGGTGGTTGAATAGGTTATAAATTAAATCCATTGTTATCACTGAAAAATATTCCGCAACATTGCACACAATGGTTGAAGAAAGACATCAATGCATTCAACAATTAGTCCACCTACAACACCAAATTCCATCAAAAAGTCAAAAAACTATATACTTTGTTCAAAAATAAAAGTGTGCAAATTCACCAAAGGAAGCGCACACATAATGCACAGAATGCATAGGCTAACATAGCCCGCAACACGCACTGTGCGCAAGATGCGCGACTGTCTATGAGAAAATCCACACACTTCTCATGAACGGAGCATTTATGAATCTTGTCGGCCTCTCAACCACTTCTAGTCCGACCCCCAACATGATTTCACACTCAGATCTGGGCGAAATCTACCTTGGAGGTTGGTCAAGGGCTAGGAAGTTCCCTAAAAGGCCCCTTTTTCACACTATGAACCAATTATATATTTCCATGAATGGACACTATAAATATGTGCCATGGGTGTGCTAGAAAAATAAGAACTTCAAGGTATTGTTATGCTGCAATAACTCTTCTTTAAGAATCCTCTTTTATTTTTGAATCATTCAAGAACTATAGCAAGGGCCATTCCACTCACCTCTTGAGAGGATTGGCATTGTATTTCTTCACCATTGTCACTTACCATTGCATGAAGAGAAGAGCTCTCTATTAGGGAGCTCAAGAGCCCTCCCAAGGAGGAAGAGGGGATTCATAAGTCCCTGCCTTTCTCTACGGTGTTTAGACTATCAATATATTGATCCATTAGAAGCTATATATTGGTCATTTTTATCCCCTTCTGGTTTTTCCTAAGAAAAATTAAAAATGGAAGGTTTGAATAGATTATATAGAACTGAACAAATCCATTCAAAATTCCATTTTCCTCTACCTTTCATCTAACAAGTCCTCGAGACGTTACAAGGGAATGCATACTTGTGTTTCCTCGATGGGTTCAATGTATATAATAATATCCAAATTTGCCTCAAGGATCAAGATAAAACCACTTTTAACTACCCATGGTGAACCTTTTCTTAGCAAGTATTTCCCTTTGGTATTTGTAATGCAGTTGCTACATTTTACTGAATTGTCCTTGGTACCTTTTCATATTTGATTCATTATTGTGTAGGAGTATGTATGGATGAATTTATAGTGTAAGGTAACATGTTTTATGAATATTTAGTTAATCTGGAGAAAGTACTCAAGCAATGTAAGGAAAGAAATTTTTCTCTCGGTCATGAGAAATGTCACATGCTATTGACTTGAGGGATATTTCTTGGACACTGTAATTTCTCCTACTAGAATCAAGTTGGATCCTACAAAAATTGAGGTGATAACCAATATTTCTATTCCAAAAAAAAAAGGATGTTCACATTTTTTTAGGACATGTTGGTTTATATCGTTGTTTCATTGAAATATTTACCAAAATTGCATCTCCTATGTTTTATTTACTGTCTAAAGATGTAGAAGTTTCTTGGATTGACCAATGTCAATTTGTTTCTAAAGCCTTGAAATAAAATTTATTCATCACACCAGTATTAAGGGGACCAAATTGGTCCTTTCCATTTCATATTTCCACACATTCTTACGACACATACATTAGGGAATCCCTTGGACACAAAGAAGAAAAAATTCCTTTGTAATTTGTTTTGTTAGTAAAAATATTGCTCCAACAAAATTGAATTACATAGTGATTGAAAATAAATTTCTGAAGGTAATATATGTTATTAATATATTTTGGAACTATATTAATATATATCCTATGTTTGTACATATTAATAATCATACCATTCATTATTTAATGAATAAACCCATTACTAATGCTAGAGTGACTAGGTGGTTATTACTTTTGTATGAGTTTCACATCACCATCATTGATAATCATGGAAGGGAGAATGTTGTTTTCAACTTTCTTTATAGACTTACTAATGATAGGTATGTTATCCCTATCGAAGATTTTTTTCCTAATGAAAATCTATTTGCATTATCTACTAACAAACCATGGTTTGTAGATATTACTAAATATTTAACTACAAGAAAACTTTCAACACATCTCTCACCAAAGGAAATGAAGAATATTATTAAAAATGGTGCAATGTATTCCTAGGTTCAAGGATGTCTCTTTAACACAAGGATGGATCTCATAATATGACATTGTGTTTAAGAGGATGATATTGATGACATCCTAAAATGTTTTCATGATGAACCATGTGGAGGGAATTTTGCTAATAAAAGGACTATGTGTTAGCGTTAGAAGTTGTTCCTAGATTGCTTTAGGAACAAGCCTAGAACACATTAAATTAGAAATGATTTGGTTGGGATTTTAGGAAAACTTAGAGAGTGGTAGGATCAACATCAAGGTAGTGAGATGATTTCAAATCAACAGCTGGCCATTGGGCATGGAGTCCATTAAAACAAATAACATGTCTTAACATTCTATGGGTAGCAAGTCAAGATAACAAAACTTAGATCAGCTCCAAGGCTATAGAGAAATGGAATGAGGAAATGAAGAAAACAAAATTGCAAGTTAACCCAAAACCACCATGATCCTTGATACACTTACAGGGAAGAATATTCAACATTCAGAAACCCTTTATGACTGTGAATATAAGAACTTGAATATGCATGTAGCGAAAATTAAAGAATAACCAATAAAATAACTCTCTCAGCACAGAATTTGCATACGTATACTCGATAGTAGAAAAATAAATATTCAAGAAGATGATAGAAAAATGATTAACATATAATAACAAACTGATCATAAACTTTGTTATCAGTTGAAATCTTTGCATAGAAGTCTTGACAGGATCTTCAAAATATTACATATGTTGTTCACCTTATGCATCTCTCTCTCAGTCCCCAGGACTGAATCCCCACACCCTCACTCTCTACATTCCTCTATTTTATAAATAGATTATAGTCTTCTCAAGATCCAAGAAAAATGGATCCAAAAACCTCCATCCCAAATTCGAAATGATGAGGTGGCTAGGCAATTTTTAGGAAAAATAAGCTGTCGAAATTATGGAAAATTGATGCTCATAGATCCACCTGTTTCTCCCAAACCATGACACCTGTGTAAAATATGAGAGAGGTTTTTGTATATGAGACCATTATTTAGAAAAAAAAAATCACTTTTCAAAAATAACCTTCCAGCTTCCCATGATCTATTCACAAAGATAATGACTAAAACAAGAAAATTCCTAAATTTCTGAATCTGAAAAATGAGTTGTAAAGATTCATTCGAATATCCCAAACCATGAAACATGTGTAAAATACAAGATATTTTTTTTTATATGATCCCACTATTGAGAAAAAATTCTTTCACTTTTCAATAATAACCTTCTAGCTTCTCGGGATCTATTCCTAAAGATAATGACTAAAACAAAAAACTTCCTGAATTTTTGAATCTGAAAATTGAGTTGTAAAGATTCATTCTAATATACAAAACCATAACACTTGTGTATAAAATGAAATATGTTTTTGTATATGATTCCATTTTTTAGAAAAACCTCTTTCAGTTTTCAAAAATAACCTTCTAGCTGCCCAATATCGATTCCCAAAGATAATGACTAAAACAGGAAAATTCTTGATTTTTTGGTAACTTCTTGCTAAAAATTAGGTCAACGTGATGATGTGTTCCCAAAATATTCTCCATTAATAATGATACCTTCCCTCTTATCTTAATGGATTGATCTCCAACTCACCTTAGCAAGTAAAAGGGTTGAATAGGTGGTTGGTCTCATAATCATCCTCCAAAACCGTGTCATTTGCTTAAAAACATATTGCACTACAACAATTTCCCGTAGCGCCCTTTTCAAAATATTAGTTTTAGACTTTTAAAACCCTCATATGACCTTAATATGGAAAAAAATATGCTAAGAAGACCTTATTATCTTTATATAAGAAAAATATGAATTTTTAAGACCAAAATTTGATCATGAAAATATTAGTGATAACATTGGCTCCACGGAGGATGGCATGCTCCCTGCGAGCTACCAATAATAAGAAGATATGTGCCTTCATCCATTGGGATATGGATTCATTAATTTGATTCCAAACTTCTACAACTTACTCTAAAACTAAAACATACTGTTGCAAACTAAATATAAACTAAATGTTGTACTCAAATTGAAAATCAAATACTTTCATTACGAGCTTATTTATGCACACTCCTACTCCTACTCCAATCAACTGAAATGTTGCTTGATAAGGTGTAATAAACTTTCCAATGAATCCATAAAAGCATCTTATTGATGAAATTTAATCCTTGTTTGTAGCTAAGTAAGCGGACATGAAGAGAGTATGAAGAGAGTATGTACTCACAGCTACAAATAGATGAGATGCCAAAACTTGCATCATTTGGGATCTGTGGAAATGAAAAATCCATCCATGTTGCTATTGGATCCTGAAGAACATGGAAATATTTTAATTGATTTAAAAGATCAAAATTTTGTTTATTGAAACCCACTACATGAATAAGATTGGGTTGCTCTTTCTCTCCTTGCAATAGCTTATGAAAATCATATGCTTCACAACCACTAAGGGAATAAAAAAAATCTTTAAACCATTGATTAATTCCTTGAACAAGAGACTCATTTTCAGCGTTTATAATAGTAGGAATTTCATGAAAATCATAAGGCAACATTGTATTATGAAGAGGAAAAACATCATAATCATAAGATTCTTCATTATGAGAAATAGGTAAAGAAGGAAAATTGTATCTTCAAGAATATGATCTGAACCAATATCCTTCTCAAGATCTTCAACGCAAGCATATTCTTCATAACTATCATATTCTTTACATAAAAAATCAAATTCATGAAAACATCTTTCATAAGTAAGGTCAACATAATATCCTTTCTTAAATGCAACATGAAATTCCTTCATCGAATGAATACTATCAGTAGGAAGGGATTGACATCATTCACGAGCATGTTCTTCCAAAGAGAATCTAAACATATTGATTAATACATCCTTGTGAACAAGAACACGTTCAAGAATGTATTTATGAAAATTTAATAAGTTCTCACCAAGATGATCATGCCTTCTTCCTCTAAATATGGGAAGACAGTAATCCCATTCAACTATAATAGGCAATGGATGTGGAAAACCAACTATGTTTGAGAAATTACAAAATGCATACCTCTTACCAAGAATATCATCCATTTCAAACCAGTGAAGTAGCCAATAAATTCATCTATCATGAAACTGGAGTTGTTAGGTAGAAAATTGTAGTCTAACTAGTGTCCTTCTCCTATCTACCATCAAGAGATGGATCTTTTCAATGTCATTCTCCCATGGAAGATCACTTCATTCTTCGCTCCCCGAAAATGACGCCAAAAGATGTTAACACTAGAATTTGTTCCTAAACTGCTTTAGGAACAAGCCTAGCACACCTTAAATTAGAAATGATTTGGTTGGGGTTTTAGGTAAACTTAGAGAGTGGTAGGATTAGCATGAAGGTAGTGAGATGATTGCAAATCAACAGCTGGCCATTGGGCATGGAGTCCATTAAAAACAAATAACCTATCTTAACATTTTATGGGAAGCAAGTCAAGCTATAAAAACTTAGATCAGCTCCAAGTCTATAGAGAAATGGAATGAGGAAACAAAGAAAACAAAACTAGAACTTAACCAAAAACCACCCTAATCCTTGATACACTTACAAGGAAGAATAATCAACATTCATAAACCCTTTCTTACAGTGAATATAAGAACTTGAATATGCATGTGGTGAAAATTAAAGCATAAGCAATACAATAAATCTCTCGGCACAGAATTTTCATACATATACTCGATAGCAAAAAAATACATATTCAGGAAGATGATAGAAAAATTATTAACACAGAATAACAAATTGATCATAAAATTTGTTATCAGTTGAAATATTTACATACAAGTCTTGACAGGATCTTCAAAATATTACATTGGTTGTTCACCTTCCGCAACTCTCTCTCAGTCCCCGGGACTGAATCCCCCCACCCTCACTCTTTCCATTCCTCTCTTTTATAAATATATTACATTCTTCTCAAGATCCAAGAAAATTGGATCCAAAAACCTCCATCCCAAATTTGAAATGATGAGGTGGCTAGGCAATTTTTAGGAAAAATAAACTGTCAAAATTCTGGAAAAATGATGCTCAAAGATCCCCCTGTTTCTCCCAAACCATGAAAACAAGCTCTTTCACTTTTCAAAAATAACCTTCCATCTGCCTGTGATCTGTTCCCAAAGATAATGAATAAAACATGAAAATTCCTGAATTTATGAATCTAAAAAATGACTTGTAACGATTCATTCGAATCTCCCAAACCTTTACACCTATGTAAAATAAAAGATATTTTTTGTATATGATCCCATTATTGATAAAAACCACTTTCACGTTTCAAAAATAACCTTCCATCTTCTCGGTAGTTGTTCCCAAATATAATGACTAAAACATAAATATTTCTAAATTCCTGAATCTAAAAAATGAGTTCTAAAGATTCATTCAAATCTCCCAAACCATGACATCTATGTAAAAAATGAAAGAGGTTTTTTTATATTATTCCTTTATTGAGAAACATCTCTTTCACTTTTCAAAAATAACCTTCTAACTGCCCGGGATCTGTTCCCAAAGATAATGACTAAAACATGAAAAATCCTGAATTTTTGGTAACGTCTTGCTAAAAATTAGGTCAATGTGATGATGTGTTCCCAAAATATTATCCATCAATAATTCTACCTTCCCTATGATCTTAAGTGATTGATCTCCAACTCACCTCAACAATTAAATAGTTTTAATAGGTGTTCGATCTCATAATCATCCTCCAAAACCATGTCATTTGCCTAAAAACAAGTTGCGCTACAGGAACTTCCTGTAGCGCCCTTTTCAAAATATTAGTTTTAGAATTTAAAAACCCTCATATGACCTTAATATGACAAAAAATATGCTAAGAAGACCTTATTATATTTATATAAGCAAAATATGAATTTTTAAGACCAAAATTTGATCATGAAAATATTAGTGCTAACACTTTGCATAAGATGTTTCACCTAGGATACTATTAGCCTGGCATTTTCTGAGATGTCAAGAAGTACATGAGAAGCTATGACATTTTATAATAATTGGGACAACCTATTTAGTGCATTGGGATGCCACTACAGGCTCAACTCATGGTGGATCCTTCTGAGAAATGGGCTCTAGATTTTGAGTGTTAGATCAACCTTCCATCCAAATAGAAATATCATATATTGGTTTGCACTAACGATGCCACCCAATGGTATTGAAGCCAAATCCCTTCCAAGGGATATAGAACAACAAATTCTAAAAGAATAACTTTTTCCACTTTGGTGTACCATGAGAAATTGTTATGAATCAAGGAACCTAGTTTACTTTAAAACTCATTTAGGCCATCAAAGAGAACTACCATATTTGGCATAGGACATATACACCATACCATCTATAAGATAATGGGAAAGTGGAAGTCACCAACAGGGTTATGGAATCCATACTAACCAATACTATTTAGATACATCATAAGGATTGGGTCGGTGGGTTTCTAAAATCTTTATGGGCTTACCACACCACTTGGTGGAACACCACGAGTTTCACTCCTTATGAACTTGTGTATGGTAAGAATGTATTAAATCCCATTGAGTTTGAATAAAAGGCACTCATGGATATGTTGAAGGTAGGATTGGACCTATCAAATTCTATGAAGTATCTCCTAAACCCAATCAATGAACTTGGTGAAATGTTTCATGGTTCCTTGCACAAAACCTCTATTCTTCAACAATAGAGAGTAGTATGGCATGGAAAATTTATCTAGAAGAAGAAGTTACAGGATAGAGATTGTGCCATCTTATATGATTATAGGTTCAAATATTTCAAGGGAAAGTTTTGTAATCATTGGAAGGGGCCATATGAGATTGAGACAATTTATGAAAATGGTTTTGTAAATATGTGTACCATTGATGAAGATTGGACACCTCTCATGGATAATGATCATCGAATGAGGATATATCAAAATCCATTGTCCAAGGATTCTTTTATAAGATATATTACCCTTTTTTTATTTGGATATTGTTAGTACAGTGGCTATGCCACCTATACTTGCCACCACTTTATTTTCTCGGTTCTTTTAAAAAAAATTGAGAGAGAGAGAGAGAGAGAGTAATTCCAATTGTAAAAACCCCTTTTCGGGTACAATTAGACAAATATTTTTTGAAAATTGTCTTGTTCGTGAACTATATTTTCAAAATATAAAAAAATACAAAAAGAAAAATAAAAATATTTTTTTTTCTCACTATTTTTCGTTATGATATAGATCTAGTTGCTTACTACAGAGCACATATTTGTTGTAGATCGTATGATTTTGTTCTTTTCCACATTTATATAGATCATTTCCAACTATTACTATGGATCCATCAGCCATGTCTAGTTTATGCATTGTTGTAGATATCCACACACTATTGCTATGGATACTCATATCATGTTTTGCTCCATTGGTTGCTATGGATCATCATTATTTCATTTGGTCTACCATTTTCTATTGATCCATGGGACTTGTGCCATTTTAATTGTTGTTGATGCTACAAATGTCATATTGTCACTTCAATGCTATCATCATGTCACAAGTTGAGAGTAAGTGCAAATGTATAAATATCCTCTTCATTTTAAGTTTTTCATTGAATGCCACATCTATGTACGATTAGTACCTAACACATACCGGACTACCAATACATCATGTCACAAAAATCCTATCATTTTACTTGGAGGGGAGGATGTTTAATCATTAGTGATTTGTTTCCACCACCATTTACTCATCCACTCTACTACCAATTTTTCTACCATCACCGCACATATCTTAATAATTGTACCTATCACATCATGAGTTTTCCACTTTTTCCCATTCTTGGCATCATTTTATCGATCACTACCTTTATTACCTTTCCAAAAATGGAAACTTTTTTCCCATTACTAAAACTCTCCTACCATTACATGTTGTTACCTTTTTGTTACTCACCTTTTCTTCTACTTATCTTG
>SNQJ01S0159265.1:0-13510 GCA_010110895.2 Picea sitchensis | reverse complement strand
GTGAAATCCTGTCACGGCCAGAATAACCGAAGTTTTTCCCAGATCAAGATTTTTTGAGTTTGAATGGTTTGAACCACTTCAAATGGACAATTGTTGAATTATCAAGTCTGATTCAAAGGCTAGTTTTGAGGGATAAAGTCAAAAAGAGGTTTTTCAACTACATTTGGCATCTTTTTCAAAGGCAGAATATCAGGGGTTTGAAGACACATCATTCAATTTGAATTTTATCTTTGGAGGACCAAATCAAACAACATTGGGAGGCTAAAACTGCACTTCATCAGCAATCTACTACTCTTAGAGATCATTAGATAGGACCTTTTCCTATTTTATTTTGATTTTCCATTTTTAGTATTCTAGATCCATTTTTATAGGATCTCATCCTACACTTGTTGTATCTATTTTGATTTGACTATTTTTAGTAAATCTGATCCATCTTTCAAGGATCTAGATTTCATCTTGTAAGGCTATAAAGCCAAAGACATTTGGAGCACTATGGGTTCAATCCTGGAGACTTTTGGCTATGTACTTTGAATCTATTATGTTATATGAATCACAGTCTTCTTTGGTTATTATATATCAGTCTTTTCATATACTCCACTACTCTGCTATGTAATTCTATTCAGCTTAGTTATTCAGAACTGTTATCTTCTGGTATAGCTCATGAATACAAATTAGATGTTTCTTTATTGTCTTGTATGACCCTACATCTCTTGTACTTGGTTATCTTGAATGGTATTCTTCACACCTTTTTATCTACTGTAACTGATATATGGTCTCTCAAAGCACTGGTTTATGTAGATGCATAACAAGCTGTCCTTTTCTTAGCCTTCTCAGTTATCCCATTGTTCCACACATACTTTGATTATTAAATTTCTTAAGTTACCAAGCATTCTTAGCCTACAACCCTAAGGAGTTTCTTGGAGTGATAACAGAAATGTCACAAGAAATTTTATTCACGAAGGATTTTGTGAACCATTCTGCCAATAACTGATCGGGAATATCGAGTTTGATCAAACATCATCTTCGTCTCCACTCATGAATGTGATCGGAGATGTGAGTGGCTTTATTTTTCTTGAAGGAATTCAAAATCTCAGTTCCCGTTTCATAATGGATTGGCAACTGGTAGTGTGTGAGGAAAGTCATGGATAGGGTATTAAAGTCGGTGAAGAATCCTCGCAGTAATTATATATACAACTTTGCATCTGAACCCGTAAGAGTTCGTTGGAAGAGTCGTAACCAAATGGAATCATCCATCAAAGAGTTGGACGAACACCAAAGGTGAAAAGTCATGACATGGTTGTTTGGATCTTCTCCCGGTTTACCATCAAATTTTGGAATGTCGGATGGTAGCTTGGCTGGTATAACGGGCCAATGGGGAGAATGAAGGATGGGGTCATTTAAGATTCTAGACAAGTCAGGAATATCCAAAGTGGCTAAAAAGGGTAATTGTCTATTCACATGAGGATACTGGTGAATTTGGGGAGGAAGTCCCATCGGTATACCAGTAGGACCGTAGGTTGTCTCTGTGTCAGGTGAAGTTCCTGATAGATTCAAACGTGAATGTGGAGGCATATAGCCCATAGGTTTGTACTGATTAGGAATGGTCCCCTAGAAAGGGAGACCAGTTTCAACGTTCGAACCCCAAATGGTATTGGAAGAACTGAGATATGACTAGCCTAAACAATGAGGTATGAAAGAGATAACTTGAGGTTGTTTCCCCCTAGATGATTGTGGGTTTCCCTATATGAGAAGGTTCCAATACTGGGCTAATGATACTGGAATGTTATTTCCATAAGTTGGGGTAGAACCTCTAAGTGGGGGTTGTCCTCCAAGCGGGGGTGGGGTCCCAATTTGGTTGTGACCTCCAAATTGGGTTTTCCCCCTAGTGTTATATTGTCCTCCAACAGGAATATGAAAACTGGAAGTGAATGATGGAGTAGAGCCTCCAATAGGACTAGAGCCACTTGGGACAAATCCGCTCATAAACGACGGATAAGACCCTCCGGAGGGGACCTGGAAAGGTGTCAGAATGAAACCGGCAGTAGCATTGTATCCAGGAGGGGTAAAAATTCCTGAAACTCCAGATGAAACTTGGGTAGGAATGGGGATGGACGTATTTAAATAATGGTACCCATGAGGAATATATGGGACAGGTCTAGATGAAAGTGGTGTACCGATGGGATCTTGGGTAACCACCGTATTCCCAATGGGAATAGTCGTAGAATTTGGGACCATTGTAGAATGGGCCATCTAAAGAGGGATGGTCGAGCTAGGACCAGTGGACTGTGTGTCTCAACCCACAAAAGGATAACAAGTTGTGCTATTAAAGTGATATATAGGTATCGTATAAGTAGAATACGTCTCAGGTAGTTCAGAGATGACAAGTATATCAACACCTGCACCCGAGCCATAAAGTTCTCGCACTATAGATGGGGTCTGAAATATGTCAGTGGTCCAAAAAGGATCCTCACTTTATGGGCTAGTAAGAGGTCTGGTTGGTATTTCAGAAGTGTCAACAACAAGTTCTTCAGAGGAGTTCAGTCAGAGAATATGTCTCTCGTATCCAAGAGGTATTCGGAAAGCATCTAGAGAATCGGAAACAATTCAATAATTGTCTAGATAGTCATTTATTTCCGCTTGAGATGGTATATTGTCCTAGACCTCAATCTGTTGAGGAGAGCCCTCTGGTGGGTTAGGAAGCAAGGGTTCAGAAACTTCTGGATATTCTAGAGGTATTCCTTGCATCCTACGTGAACGATGTGGAGGGTCAATGTTGGTTGAACCAAAAATTTTACGAAAAAAATCTATGGCCAACTATGAAATCAAATAGCACTCGCTAATAAAATCTAGGAATCAGACCAGACAAACAAAAACTTCTTATTTCAAAGTCACTAGTTGGTGATCAAATCCAATGTCATGAAGTCAAGACAAGAATGGGCTAGGACAAAGCGGGTGGAAAAGTTACATTGATGACCTGCTTAAAGGACTTACACCTTGGTGCAATCTCCCACACATAATCATGGGTATACCTTCCATGGAGCCTAAGTGAGTCTGGCCAACATCAATTCCAGGTACCGTGAAGACTTTCCCCTCCATAGTCACCTCACGTAAGACCCTAAGAATATAGGCAACTAAAGCTACCAAAAACAACAATGATTCCTGGGGAAACAGTTGATAGTCTGATCCATGCACAAAGGAATGGTATCTAGCCCAAAATTAACTCAAGAGGATTCCACTCATCATTGTGGGTATAGCTTCAAGCAATCCCCATAATACCCACAATCTCTACACTGAGATCAACAAAGCAAGGTGAGTAACTCTTCCAATCTCAATGCGACCTTAGGTTTGACCCTTATGTGAGAAGGGATTCCCGGGACAAAATGTTGCAAATGGAATTAAACACTCCCTATCACAAGATACTATTGTGTGTTTTGTGCTTTGGAGAGTGTGTCTCATAGCTTATTCCAAAGTTCTAGCCTAGCTAATGTTGGTGTAAAAGAGCCCTCGAAAATAAAAGTTACTAATTGATTTTTAGTTTTCGCAATGTTTTTTAAAAGTTGTTGTTACTCAAGAGGGAGATGAGAATGAAACC
Organism: Picea sitchensis; assembly: GCA_010110895.2. Lineage (NCBI taxonomy): Eukaryota > Viridiplantae > Streptophyta > Pinopsida > Pinales > Pinaceae > Picea > Picea sitchensis. The sequence continues at coordinate 9,918 of SNQJ01S0159265.1, read as the reverse complement.
AATGTTGTGTAAGACCTTGACCCAATAATATGCAAATATAAATAAATGATTCAAATTTTCATTCAATGAACTCTCTCTACAACAGGAAGAAGGTATTTCTGGAATGATGTAATCTACGAAATATACTTTCTTTTTCTTAAATGCACAAAAATGAAAACAACCAAAAACAATGCAGTTTCTCAATATTCTCTTCTTTTGGATGCAATAAACTTTCCTTATATATGATTACTTAAAAGAATAAGTGACTTTAAATTCTTCCTTTCTAAAACCAGATCAGGGGTATGACGAAGAAAGGACAAGTAATCCAAGAAACATTATGCACTCAAAAAGCACCCAAATCAAACTTTCAATGGAGATAAAAGTAAAAAATGATAAGAAAGTGTTCCTTCAAATGTAAATGAAAAATGACTTCCCAATCATCAAGCAATCTAGAATATGTAATCAATCCAAAACGTTGAATCCAATCAAAGACTTTTAATCAAACAAACACTCAGATACAAGCTAAGAGATTACATCCTTGTCGATAAAAATCAAAGACAAAAAATGGAAAAATATTAAAAGAGAGGTATTCGATCTCTGAAACAAATCAACAACAAGTTAAACTTCCAAAAAACAGTCAAGGGATGACATTAAAAGTCCCTCCCAGATGATTAAAGAAAAAATGGGATTAAAAGAGGCTAAAACCCAACTCAAAAAAATTCACAGGCACTGTCGCAGCCTAATAGCACATTACAGTGCGGAAATTAAGAGTTTTTGCAAGCCAGAAGCAGATAGGGTGTGGAAAGTTTGCACTGAAGAAAACAGCCAGGGAACGAAAATTGAAGGTTTCTACAGGATATGTATAGAGTATAGTGTGGATTTGTTTGTAAATCAAGAAATTTTGAGAAGAGGATAAAGGATCTAAGTGAACTTTCAAGTCCAGAGAGTCTGAATGGACCTCCCAAGGACTAAGAGACTGATTTCAAGTAAAAAGAGCAGGTTAAAATCAAATGGCCAACAAAAAACCACAATCAAGTCGTATCCCCAGTGGAGTCGCCAATTTTTTTATTGGATAAATTGATGAATGCAGACATAAACTAATCTCCCTAGATCCACCTAGATCTATAACAAAACAAGACAGGACATGACGCTTTCCCTAAGTTGCTACCATTGAATTTACTACCAAAGAAGGAATATATGACATACCTTTAGATATAACTTCCTTATATCTTTGTTGTCCTTGCTTCACTCCGGTGCTCTTGTGAGATCAGATCTACAATGACACAAACCAACCAAAGTGAAAGTGACAATTGTAGATTCAATGGAAACCTAAACATGTGATCAAGGAGTCATGTAATAAAACAATAATGATTTTATGGGAAAGAAACATGTCAACATATCATATTAAGTAAAAGTGGAAGATACAACCAAATTGCCTTGATGTCACAATTTCCCTTTCAGTGGTCCTTTGTTACAACACACACATACACTTGCTCTGAACTTGTATGAAGATGGTCCGCAAAATCTTTATGGGCAACTGGAGGCCACAAACATCAGTTGTAATAGGATCCTTCACATAGTCTTCAACCTATTCTTTCAGCAATTCTTTGCTCAATCTTGCTTAACCTTTTCCATGAGAAACCCATCATTATATAGGAGAATATGGAGTGGTTACAAGGATGAGAATGATCCCACCAAATCAGAGAAGCCAGTAAGACCACAACCATACAGACGCCACCTCACATTCTAGAATATTATCCTTCTAGAAACTTTGTGAAACTTCTTCCTTTCCTTAGCTTCAAACGCTGCCACACCCTGCCTATATAGCAGCATGTGGAAATACCGTGAGCGAGGCTTAGAGCAGCCTGCAGAAATCAAGGATTTCTGCACTGTGTACCACTATCAGCGTACGATGTCATTCTAAAAATATGCCTTATAAGGGAAGAAATTAGTCATTTTTCTCATGTAAACTATTGTTTTGAGAGCCTAAACACATGCCTCTAGGGTCATCATCAGAGTGACCAAAATAATGTGTAACAGTGGCTGTAAGGGTTAAGATGTTTCATAGAACTAGTCAACCATTCGCCGCATGGCACATCCTAGGTTTGTCCTAGACAAATGGTATGGGTCTGGGTGCATTAGGAAATACTATGTATAAGTAACTTGATTGAGCATATATGAGGTCAAACTGTTGGGCCTTGTTAATGGATTCCTCCTCTGATTGAAGAAAAGTGGATGCTACATCCTTGGTAATAACAAAGACAAGCAATTTAAGAAACCAATCGAGGCATTGTTCTTTGGTGGTTTCTTCTTTACAAAAACTACGTCGCCGACGCCATTCATGGATGTGGTCGGATATATCGATAGAAGTGGTTTGTTTGAACTCGGAGAGGAGTTCTAAGATAGTATCATGATGAACTGGTAATTGAAAAAAATACAAAAAGGCCTCAGCCAATGATTCAAAAGTCACATGGGACCCTGATTTTTCGTCGACATACCATTTGGTTGATGAACCAGTGAGAGTTCTTTGAAATAACCTCAAGTGGATGGAATCATCCATGATGTTTTTTGAAGAGCAACATAAGTGAAAGGCCATAACATGGTTGGTGGGATCTTCCCCTGGTTTTCCTTCAAAATTTGGAATATCTGAAGGCAGATTTGTGGGCATATTGGGCCAAGTGGCGTCATGCAAAATGGGATCATTCATGAGTTTGTTTAAATAAAGAATGTTGAGGGATTCCAAGTATGGAATAGGGATATTTGGAGGAGGATTATTTCCAGCCATTGTGTGTGTAGGTAATGGACCTATCCCTTGAGAAGTATTTTGTGGGTTTGTACTTATTCCTTGAGAAGAATTTTGACTCCTACCTCCATGTGAAGGAGAACCAATAGATGGATGGCCTTGGGTATTAGATCCAAGCAATGTGGAACCAAGTAAAGTTGACCCCAAAATAGTGGCACTCACTGGGTTGTGAGATGGTTGATCCGGTGAGTTGGAAAGACTAGGGACTCCTCCTAGAATAGGGGGGAGATTCTGCAAGCATCTAAAACGACGAGGATTTTGTGGTTCCCCTATGGTTCTGACTAGAAAATTGAATGTGTGCAAATGGTGAAAAGAGAAATAAATGAACAAGAGATTTGTATATTTTTTACCTTCACAAGATAGTATAACTCACAATTGCATGTAATCAAATGAACATCATACATAAATCAACTGCAAATAAACAAGCATGTGGATAGGTGGATTTTGTCTGTGTAGGGGAACAATAAAAACAAATGCTCCTTTCCTAAGAGACCTATCATCCTTCCTCTCAATTTAGCATCGTGCCTTCCAATAGAACTCAACAGTGGGGTCTGAATCCATTGGAAGAGGAACTAGTGAAGGTTGAAGTAATCAGTTATAATGAGGGGTAGACAGTGCATATCCTGAAAGAGATGGAGATATTTTCCAATAGTCACACAAAATCTGATCAAGGTGCAATTTCACCCCACAACCGCCACCTGGGTAGATATCTTATGTTTGGCCACTAAGTACCTTGGTCAAAGTGTGACATTTATCTTTTCTACCTAAGAAATGGGTCACGGGATGGATACCCTCACAAGATTTGGGTGAATTAAGGAGGGATGTGCAAAATAAACAGACCTCGACCTTCGACCCTTCACAGGTATCTTCCTTCCTTATGGTGTAGGAACACTGGACTTGGAGGATTTTAAAGATACCTATTCTCAACTTCTATTGTTTCAAAATTTGAGGACCTGAAATGAGGGGTTATTTGGATGCTTATCCTCGAGATCCTAATTAGATTAAAAAAAAAAATTGGCATCTCCTATGGAGGAAAATTTTAGTGCATTCTTAGAATTTGTTTATATTTGGTGGGCTGAGAGATTGGAGTCATGGACCAATGCCATTTCAATTAAATTGGTGAGGGTAATTTCCAAAGAAGTAGTTGGATCTTTCAAAATTATTTCAAGTACTTGTGGGTACGTAAAAAGAAAGCTTACTTTGAACTCCACTGTTCTAATAGAAATTATGTGTGTGAGGAGTGACTTTGTGTGCAAGAAGCTGAAAATTGTCCAAAAATATTTTTAATAAGTTAAGTGTGAGATTGAAGCATGTGGGGTTCATTCAACATTTGGGTGGTTGAATAGGTTATAAATTAAATCCATTGTTATCACTGAAAAATATTCCGCAACATTGCACACAATGGTTGAAGAAAGACATCAATGCATTCAACAATTAGTCCACCTACAACACCAAATTCCATCAAAAAGTCAAAAAACTATATACTTTGTTCAAAAATAAAAGTGTGCAAATTCACCAAAGGAAGCGCACACATAATGCACAGAATGCATAGGCTAACATAGCCCGCAACACGCACTGTGCGCAAGATGCGCGACTGTCTATGAGAAAATCCACACACTTCTCATGAACGGAGCATTTATGAATCTTGTCGGCCTCTCAACCACTTCTAGTCCGACCCCCAACATGATTTCACACTCAGATCTGGGCGAAATCTACCTTGGAGGTTGGTCAAGGGCTAGGAAGTTCCCTAAAAGGCCCCTTTTTCACACTATGAACCAATTATATATTTCCATGAATGGACACTATAAATATGTGCCATGGGTGTGCTAGAAAAATAAGAACTTCAAGGTATTGTTATGCTGCAATAACTCTTCTTTAAGAATCCTCTTTTATTTTTGAATCATTCAAGAACTATAGCAAGGGCCATTCCACTCACCTCTTGAGAGGATTGGCATTGTATTTCTTCACCATTGTCACTTACCATTGCATGAAGAGAAGAGCTCTCTATTAGGGAGCTCAAGAGCCCTCCCAAGGAGGAAGAGGGGATTCATAAGTCCCTGCCTTTCTCTACGGTGTTTAGACTATCAATATATTGATCCATTAGAAGCTATATATTGGTCATTTTTATCCCCTTCTGGTTTTTCCTAAGAAAAATTAAAAATGGAAGGTTTGAATAGATTATATAGAACTGAACAAATCCATTCAAAATTCCATTTTCCTCTACCTTTCATCTAACAAGTCCTCGAGACGTTACAAGGGAATGCATACTTGTGTTTCCTCGATGGGTTCAATGTATATAATAATATCCAAATTTGCCTCAAGGATCAAGATAAAACCACTTTTAACTACCCATGGTGAACCTTTTCTTAGCAAGTATTTCCCTTTGGTATTTGTAATGCAGTTGCTACATTTTACTGAATTGTCCTTGGTACCTTTTCATATTTGATTCATTATTGTGTAGGAGTATGTATGGATGAATTTATAGTGTAAGGTAACATGTTTTATGAATATTTAGTTAATCTGGAGAAAGTACTCAAGCAATGTAAGGAAAGAAATTTTTCTCTCGGTCATGAGAAATGTCACATGCTATTGACTTGAGGGATATTTCTTGGACACTGTAATTTCTCCTACTAGAATCAAGTTGGATCCTACAAAAATTGAGGTGATAACCAATATTTCTATTCCAAAAAAAAAAGGATGTTCACATTTTTTTAGGACATGTTGGTTTATATCGTTGTTTCATTGAAATATTTACCAAAATTGCATCTCCTATGTTTTATTTACTGTCTAAAGATGTAGAAGTTTCTTGGATTGACCAATGTCAATTTGTTTCTAAAGCCTTGAAATAAAATTTATTCATCACACCAGTATTAAGGGGACCAAATTGGTCCTTTCCATTTCATATTTCCACACATTCTTACGACACATACATTAGGGAATCCCTTGGACACAAAGAAGAAAAAATTCCTTTGTAATTTGTTTTGTTAGTAAAAATATTGCTCCAACAAAATTGAATTACATAGTGATTGAAAATAAATTTCTGAAGGTAATATATGTTATTAATATATTTTGGAACTATATTAATATATATCCTATGTTTGTACATATTAATAATCATACCATTCATTATTTAATGAATAAACCCATTACTAATGCTAGAGTGACTAGGTGGTTATTACTTTTGTATGAGTTTCACATCACCATCATTGATAATCATGGAAGGGAGAATGTTGTTTTCAACTTTCTTTATAGACTTACTAATGATAGGTATGTTATCCCTATCGAAGATTTTTTTCCTAATGAAAATCTATTTGCATTATCTACTAACAAACCATGGTTTGTAGATATTACTAAATATTTAACTACAAGAAAACTTTCAACACATCTCTCACCAAAGGAAATGAAGAATATTATTAAAAATGGTGCAATGTATTCCTAGGTTCAAGGATGTCTCTTTAACACAAGGATGGATCTCATAATATGACATTGTGTTTAAGAGGATGATATTGATGACATCCTAAAATGTTTTCATGATGAACCATGTGGAGGGAATTTTGCTAATAAAAGGACTATGTGTTAGCGTTAGAAGTTGTTCCTAGATTGCTTTAGGAACAAGCCTAGAACACATTAAATTAGAAATGATTTGGTTGGGATTTTAGGAAAACTTAGAGAGTGGTAGGATCAACATCAAGGTAGTGAGATGATTTCAAATCAACAGCTGGCCATTGGGCATGGAGTCCATTAAAACAAATAACATGTCTTAACATTCTATGGGTAGCAAGTCAAGATAACAAAACTTAGATCAGCTCCAAGGCTATAGAGAAATGGAATGAGGAAATGAAGAAAACAAAATTGCAAGTTAACCCAAAACCACCATGATCCTTGATACACTTACAGGGAAGAATATTCAACATTCAGAAACCCTTTATGACTGTGAATATAAGAACTTGAATATGCATGTAGCGAAAATTAAAGAATAACCAATAAAATAACTCTCTCAGCACAGAATTTGCATACGTATACTCGATAGTAGAAAAATAAATATTCAAGAAGATGATAGAAAAATGATTAACATATAATAACAAACTGATCATAAACTTTGTTATCAGTTGAAATCTTTGCATAGAAGTCTTGACAGGATCTTCAAAATATTACATATGTTGTTCACCTTATGCATCTCTCTCTCAGTCCCCAGGACTGAATCCCCACACCCTCACTCTCTACATTCCTCTATTTTATAAATAGATTATAGTCTTCTCAAGATCCAAGAAAAATGGATCCAAAAACCTCCATCCCAAATTCGAAATGATGAGGTGGCTAGGCAATTTTTAGGAAAAATAAGCTGTCGAAATTATGGAAAATTGATGCTCATAGATCCACCTGTTTCTCCCAAACCATGACACCTGTGTAAAATATGAGAGAGGTTTTTGTATATGAGACCATTATTTAGAAAAAAAAAATCACTTTTCAAAAATAACCTTCCAGCTTCCCATGATCTATTCACAAAGATAATGACTAAAACAAGAAAATTCCTAAATTTCTGAATCTGAAAAATGAGTTGTAAAGATTCATTCGAATATCCCAAACCATGAAACATGTGTAAAATACAAGATATTTTTTTTTATATGATCCCACTATTGAGAAAAAATTCTTTCACTTTTCAATAATAACCTTCTAGCTTCTCGGGATCTATTCCTAAAGATAATGACTAAAACAAAAAACTTCCTGAATTTTTGAATCTGAAAATTGAGTTGTAAAGATTCATTCTAATATACAAAACCATAACACTTGTGTATAAAATGAAATATGTTTTTGTATATGATTCCATTTTTTAGAAAAACCTCTTTCAGTTTTCAAAAATAACCTTCTAGCTGCCCAATATCGATTCCCAAAGATAATGACTAAAACAGGAAAATTCTTGATTTTTTGGTAACTTCTTGCTAAAAATTAGGTCAACGTGATGATGTGTTCCCAAAATATTCTCCATTAATAATGATACCTTCCCTCTTATCTTAATGGATTGATCTCCAACTCACCTTAGCAAGTAAAAGGGTTGAATAGGTGGTTGGTCTCATAATCATCCTCCAAAACCGTGTCATTTGCTTAAAAACATATTGCACTACAACAATTTCCCGTAGCGCCCTTTTCAAAATATTAGTTTTAGACTTTTAAAACCCTCATATGACCTTAATATGGAAAAAAATATGCTAAGAAGACCTTATTATCTTTATATAAGAAAAATATGAATTTTTAAGACCAAAATTTGATCATGAAAATATTAGTGATAACATTGGCTCCACGGAGGATGGCATGCTCCCTGCGAGCTACCAATAATAAGAAGATATGTGCCTTCATCCATTGGGATATGGATTCATTAATTTGATTCCAAACTTCTACAACTTACTCTAAAACTAAAACATACTGTTGCAAACTAAATATAAACTAAATGTTGTACTCAAATTGAAAATCAAATACTTTCATTACGAGCTTATTTATGCACACTCCTACTCCTACTCCAATCAACTGAAATGTTGCTTGATAAGGTGTAATAAACTTTCCAATGAATCCATAAAAGCATCTTATTGATGAAATTTAATCCTTGTTTGTAGCTAAGTAAGCGGACATGAAGAGAGTATGAAGAGAGTATGTACTCACAGCTACAAATAGATGAGATGCCAAAACTTGCATCATTTGGGATCTGTGGAAATGAAAAATCCATCCATGTTGCTATTGGATCCTGAAGAACATGGAAATATTTTAATTGATTTAAAAGATCAAAATTTTGTTTATTGAAACCCACTACATGAATAAGATTGGGTTGCTCTTTCTCTCCTTGCAATAGCTTATGAAAATCATATGCTTCACAACCACTAAGGGAATAAAAAAAATCTTTAAACCATTGATTAATTCCTTGAACAAGAGACTCATTTTCAGCGTTTATAATAGTAGGAATTTCATGAAAATCATAAGGCAACATTGTATTATGAAGAGGAAAAACATCATAATCATAAGATTCTTCATTATGAGAAATAGGTAAAGAAGGAAAATTGTATCTTCAAGAATATGATCTGAACCAATATCCTTCTCAAGATCTTCAACGCAAGCATATTCTTCATAACTATCATATTCTTTACATAAAAAATCAAATTCATGAAAACATCTTTCATAAGTAAGGTCAACATAATATCCTTTCTTAAATGCAACATGAAATTCCTTCATCGAATGAATACTATCAGTAGGAAGGGATTGACATCATTCACGAGCATGTTCTTCCAAAGAGAATCTAAACATATTGATTAATACATCCTTGTGAACAAGAACACGTTCAAGAATGTATTTATGAAAATTTAATAAGTTCTCACCAAGATGATCATGCCTTCTTCCTCTAAATATGGGAAGACAGTAATCCCATTCAACTATAATAGGCAATGGATGTGGAAAACCAACTATGTTTGAGAAATTACAAAATGCATACCTCTTACCAAGAATATCATCCATTTCAAACCAGTGAAGTAGCCAATAAATTCATCTATCATGAAACTGGAGTTGTTAGGTAGAAAATTGTAGTCTAACTAGTGTCCTTCTCCTATCTACCATCAAGAGATGGATCTTTTCAATGTCATTCTCCCATGGAAGATCACTTCATTCTTCGCTCCCCGAAAATGACGCCAAAAGATGTTAACACTAGAATTTGTTCCTAAACTGCTTTAGGAACAAGCCTAGCACACCTTAAATTAGAAATGATTTGGTTGGGGTTTTAGGTAAACTTAGAGAGTGGTAGGATTAGCATGAAGGTAGTGAGATGATTGCAAATCAACAGCTGGCCATTGGGCATGGAGTCCATTAAAAACAAATAACCTATCTTAACATTTTATGGGAAGCAAGTCAAGCTATAAAAACTTAGATCAGCTCCAAGTCTATAGAGAAATGGAATGAGGAAACAAAGAAAACAAAACTAGAACTTAACCAAAAACCACCCTAATCCTTGATACACTTACAAGGAAGAATAATCAACATTCATAAACCCTTTCTTACAGTGAATATAAGAACTTGAATATGCATGTGGTGAAAATTAAAGCATAAGCAATACAATAAATCTCTCGGCACAGAATTTTCATACATATACTCGATAGCAA
>SNQJ01S0159262.1:6957-21885 GCA_010110895.2 Picea sitchensis | reverse complement strand
TAAACTATGCTAACAACTCAACTCACATTCATTCATAAATGGTCAAGACTTGGAAATAATTGACATCCTTCTATTAAAAATTCAACTCATAATGTGTTCTACAATATGTAACACTGCTTCACCTACTGTGTTATGCTAACTCTCTACTACCTCCGCCATTCTTGCCATGACTATTTAAACAGTCTTAGTCATGAAACACAAGGAGGTGAAATATTTATCAAATCAGTCAAAATATATTTGGTTACATATTTTAAGCTTCATCCTCATGACATGAAGTGTACGAGGATGAAGCAAATAAACAAACTAGCTTAACATAACCTTGCTAGAGCTTTGATGATTCAACAAACATCTAACAATTATCTTAGGCATGATCTAGAGCTAAACTTGGTATACTCTACTTCCTGCATTAGTACCAGATCGTGACAGGTGAGATTCGGTAAATGGTACCGGATTCAAACAATGCACAAGTGGTTGGTACCGGATCGCGACAGTCTGCGGCCGTTGGTACCGGATCATGACAGGTGAGATTCGGTGCTGGATGTGATGGAAGGTGCGCTTTGTACCGGATGTATGAGATGGTACAGAAAGGCTGGACTCATCTAGAGGTCAAAGGTCATACATGGCGAATTGAAACATTAGTACAAGAAACATTTAGTCTCCTAGCTTAATAGACCACAAAAATGCATGAATTAATTATACTTTACCTTATGACCTCATCAATGGCTAATGGTAGTGTTATTTGTCATTTATCCAAGCTTAGGTAAGACAAAAAGGTATAGATGAGGAGTATAATAGGGTAGTGGGGATGTTAATTTAGAGGCTCAACATTCCCCCATGCCAAAACGATTGCATGTCCTCATGCAACTGAAAACAAACCCAAAATTTTTCAAAACTTGAGACTCCATTCTTTACTTTTGTGGATCAATGATGTTGATGTCTGAGGCTTCTTATTTCATCTCCCTTTTTATGACCCTAATGTATTGTAAGAGTCTTAGTACCTTCTTGAGCTTATTAGAAGTCTCTTCATGGTCATCTTGAAGTTGCTGGCTGGTTGCTTTCAATTGCTCGTTTTCCTTTTTGATATACCCTTCCAATAGTTGGTATTCCTTCACTTCTTGTTTGAGTTCCTGGTTTTGTTTTTGTAGTTCCCCAATATTTTTCTTCATCTGTTCTTTTGTTAAGGTCCTTGGTGACTCCTTTGTTATTGGCTGGATGTATTCTCTTTCCTCCACTTCCTCACTCATCCCACATAAAGTAATAGTGACTTGTTCCTCGGTCAAACTAGGGATGTCATCTTGGATTGATAGGTCTTCAGAAGGGGAGGTAAGATCGATTGGATCTTCATGTGTATGAGGATTGACAATTTCTTTTCCTTTCTTTGCCATGCTCCTTGTGGTTATTTTACAAGGAGGTACTAGATTAGGGGTGCTCACATGCTTCCTTTTCTTCTTTTCTATTTGTGGAATGGTTACATGGGATTGTTCTATAGACTGTTCACTTTTATTTTCTGAGCTATTCTTCCCTTTCCTTACATTTGTTGTCTTATGACCCTTCTCATCAAGTGCTACTGTTGAAGTCTCCCCTATTTGCGTGGTGANCTGAGCTATTCTTCCCTTTCCTTACATTTGTTGTCTTATGACCCTTCTCATCAAGTGCTACTGTTGAAGTCTCCCCTATTAATTTGGTTTTACCTTTTGATTCTTGACTTTTAAAAGTCTTATTGACTGTGGAAGAGGGCCCTGCTTGTTTACTAGCTTTTTCATTTTGGCTCACTGTTCTGGATGATGATGGAGTTGCCTTATCTTTCTTTCCCTTTTTCTTTTGAGGTTCCTTATTTTTGTTTGGAGCACGCTGGGCTTCCTCCATAGGTTTTTTTTCTGTGGGAAGGTGTTGAGTGATGAGGATTTTCGAACTAGTCCTTTTCTTCCTGATTTCATGTAAAACTAACATCTTAATAAGACCTTGATGGTAAATGCTAGTCTTCTCAGTTTTGGATAGGAATTTGACACCTCTTACCATTTTGTTCAAACTCATCCATAAAAAATATGGGAAATCAATTTCAGGGCCTCCTTCAAAGTGTAATAGAAGCCTAAGATGATATATGAAGGTTACAACATACCTGCCTTCACAAGTGAGGAATCGCTGAAGACTAGCAAGCATTGGATGATACTCTTCCTTGATATAGTTCCTAGGGATCCCCTTTTTCCAATCAGGGTGCTGATGGTCTTCTTTAAAAAACCATTGGCATATTTCCTTGTTGATTCCTACTCCTTTTAAATACTTGGCTTCTCTGTTAGGTAATCCCGTGACCTCCCTTAAAGTTGCTTCATTGATTGTTAGCTGTAGATTGCCTATATGCACAACCTCTCCATCGTAACCCTGAATAAATGTGTGAGATACCTTCTCATGCCAGCCTGTGAATTTCTCCAAAAATGGCATCCATCCCGATCTAACATACTTCTCTCTACACAGTTGGAAATCCTCGGTCTCTCTATAAATCTGGAAGACCGGTTCATGTCTACTTACAACCATCGTTATAAATTGTGAGAAAAGAATAGGGCCGTAGCACAAGGATTTAGTCAGCTGATGAGGGTAAGGGTTTGGCACTGGAGATCATAGGGAGAGGTAAGCTTGATGCTGGAGAAGGGTTGGTAATGAAAAAAGATATGGTGATGGCGTTGCTAATTCAAATGGTGAGTTAAATGAAGATGCCACAAAGGGGAATTAAGACAAGATGAGGCTCATCTGGATGGATTTGCCACCCAGATAAGTCATTTCATTTATGCCCGTTTAGCGTAATGATGGGGATAGAACGTTGGGTGTCAAAGTAGGATAGGTGATTGGACCTCTGAGCGATGAATTTGATGTTGAATCATGGCTCATGACACAAGATAAATTCGTGATTTGATTAAGGATGAAGCATGTTCGTGGCCCATCATTACTAGACATGCTTCATATACTTTTGATGTGATTTTTCCCTCAATCATTTTTGAGCGCTTATGTGATGAGAGGATTGATTAAGGTTAGGCATATGGGTATGAGGGATAGGTACATGGTTTTAACACTAAGGTCATAAGGTCTAGTATAAATTTTCATACCTATTGTAGTTTTATAAGCAAAGGAAAATAAATAATACCATCTTACCTTTGCTTTTACCGTTGTATGATCAATACCCATAGCATATGTTAGGGCCAATTCTTGCAAGGGGGTGTTTCTCTCCGATTTCAGGCCCTTGGCATAAATGTGTAGAAATGGGGTTTAAAAAACCCATCAAATGCGTTTTATTTAAAGGCTTCAGTCATGAGCACCAAGCGCAACACACAGAAGAAGTCCATTTCGGGCTTAAAATCAAGCGAGCGGGCATTTTGTTTTCAACGACAAGGATCCATAGATGGAGCAGATCGACGGTCATCAGGTAAGATTGAGTCACGGAGTTGCACGAGGTTTAGTGCACGTGCTCATCCCTTATGGCCAAAGTCATGAAATGATCGTGGTCGTCCGATCCAGTCGAGACACATGGTGCATGATCAGGCTCGGTCGCGATTCCGGCTACTTGGACTTCGAAATACAAGGGTCGAATCCCTTGCATTAGGAATTGCCAAAACATGATTTGCGAAGGAGCCTTTGGGTGCGGGCCCACGGTCATAGCCCAAGGTTCTGTGGAAAGGAAGGGCCTAAGTGAAAGGGTCGAAGTAATCCGAGCCGTCCATCCCAGGAACATGTGGCACTCGATTAAACACCGTCGCTAGCTACCGAGACTTCAAAATACATGGGGTCTCTCATCCATTGCATTGGGAAACTCCAAAACATGAAATGATTATCTGTTTCAGCATTTCGGCTACCGAGACTTCAAAAGACACGGGGTCTCTCATCCATTGCATTGGGAAACTTCAAAACGCGAAATGATTAGCCGTTTCGGCTACCGGGACTTCAAAAGACAGGGGTTCACTCTTGCACTGCATCTGGAATTGCCGAAACATGAAATGTGAAAAGTGCCTTTGAATATAGGCGTGGGGTCACAGACCGTGGTCACTTGGGGTGATAGAAAGAGCTGCGCAAAGGGCCAATGCGCCAGGTCTAGCTACATGAGGTGTCACCGTGTTCTCCAGGTGCCAATTCAACTCGGCCTCGATCCTGATCCTTGCTAGAGGTAAATAAAGGTAGGAGGAGGTGGTTGAAACCTCGCCTCACTCCTTAAATGTAAGACATGGAGGTTCTGGCAGGAGGTCTTCCCAAGATCGTCTCGTGTGCAGGTTTTCCTAAAGAAACCATGTCGATCTGATGTACTCGTCTGACCAGAGGAGCCTGCACACACTAATTTGGACTTTAATGTCTCAACTACCTTCCTTCTGCCAAGGTGGCGAATTGCTCTGAGTATATATACTCAGTTTTTGTATTTGTGTCAGGATGAATGGTAGAGCAGAGCTCCCGACTGTAATGTTTTAATGAAGCACTGGTTTCCCTGGCTATGTATCTTTATATGGAATTTTCTTATTCAATGTAAGGCAACTCACTTTTTCATTTGGTTTCGATATCATACTAAAAGGGTTCACGATTGATTGATTCACATGGATCGTTGTGACTGTGTTATGATAAAGGATTTATTATATTGTTGTTATGTTCTTTTAGTGTTTCTGCTTTTGAATATAAGAGGTTCTTGTGTTCAAAGTTTTCTTCTACAGGCTGTTAGAAGCTCGATGCCTACATCAGGTCTTCGCATTTCCTCACAGAAGTCTTCCTCCTACTCACCCTTTTTACAACTTATTGTCTAAAGTTGAACCAAGACCTCAAATCTCGATGCCTACAACAGGTCTTCGCATTTCCTCACAGAAGTATTCCTCCTACTCACCCTTATTACAACTTATTGTCTAAAGTTGAACCAAGACCTCATCTTCTTGTGCATGTCTGGCCTAGTTTATGAGCTAGAACGACATTGTTATGAGTTTACTTCCGTTCATCACACTTTATCAACAAATAGTGACATAAACTGATGGGCATCAAGCTTACTCCTGCTACAATCTAGGAGTGACTTATGACGCCAACATTTCTGGCGCCGTTTCCAGGGACGAAGTTGAAAATTTTCCCTGGGATCAAACGACATCGAGCCTCTGATTCTGAATGTGCATCAGGCATCAGAGCCATACGAGATTTCTACTGTGCACCTGGCGACTCCATTGTGACGACTCCACTATGGCGAACCTACTATTTTAGTTGTGGCTTCCAGAGGTAGACACACGCAGTCCCATCCACAACTTCCTCTAGCTACACCTAAAGCTGATCCAGAGGTGATTATCAGAAAAGGAAAGGCCCCTGAAGGAGAAACTTCCATCGTTGAACTAGGTAATTTTCCATCTCCTTCTGTAGAAACTCCATTTTCTTCTTCTCAGCTTCATAACAGACCTTTTTATGAGGTTTCCCATTTCCTGAATTTCGAAAGTGTTCCTGCTGAGTTTTCCCCTCTTGGTCTGGGATTGGAGGGAGGAATCCTTGTCACTCCACTCTCCCCTGAAGCTGTACCTTGGCGTAGACCCAGGACCACAGAAGATTTCCCCACTCCTAGCTTTACCACCCCTCCTCTTATTACTATTGCTGCTACTGCACAGAGAGAAGAATCTGCTGACTCAAGCCCCTTATCCTTCTCTCTGAATCCCCCATTGTTCCCCCTTCCACCTAGAAGCTTATTTCCAGTATCCCCTGTTCGAGCTTCTTCTCCTCCGAGTTCTCCTCCACCTAATATTCCTATGGCAGGTGAAAATCCCCCCATGAACATAATGGAGGCTATAATAGCTGCTAGGTATGATCCCCTTTTGTTACCTCAACCTCTCAATGCCCTTCCAGCAGATGGATACCTTAAGTAGCTGCCCAAGTTTACAGGCGAAGGGGATATAGCTGCAGAAGAACACCTTGAATCCTTTTACAGTT
This sequence comes from Picea sitchensis, assembly GCA_010110895.2. Classification (NCBI taxonomy): domain Eukaryota; kingdom Viridiplantae; phylum Streptophyta; class Pinopsida; order Pinales; family Pinaceae; genus Picea; species Picea sitchensis. Next base: position 15,963 of record SNQJ01S0159262.1, on the reverse strand, counting down.
TTACAAATGATCATGTTATCATGCATGTAGACGTATGGATGAGGATTTTCGTCCATAGCCTTGAAGGCGAGGCTAGAAAGTGGATTAGGGACCTGCCTCCTGGATCTATCGATGGGATTGAGGCTTTGGATAATGAATTTTTGAGAGAGTGGGGAGACAAAAAAGACTTCATGTATTACATGACAAAGTTTGGGTCTTTGAAGAGAAAGGAAGGAGAGTCTGTTTCTGACTTCTCCAAGAGATTCAATAAAATGTACAATAAGATCCCCGCTGAGATAAAGCCCTTAGAAGCCTCTGCTAAAATCACTTCTGCTAGTGCTTTTGATCCCGATTTCTGCCTACTGTTGAGGGAAAGGAGAGCGACTACTCTGGCTCACATGCAGGATGCAGTCGTGGAAGTAGAATCTAACATATTGGCTGTTGACCGACTTAAGAATAAGGCTGATAGAGACATATCCAGGAAGAGACCTGAAGCCTCCCCATCCAATTCCTCTCCCCTTTCCCTTCAGATGGACGAGGTAACTAAAGTGCTAAAATCACTTTCGGCTAGAATGGAAAGGTGGGAGTTAGAAGGGAAGCCTATGTACAAAAATCCCCAAAATACTGATAACATATGCTTCAGGAGGTCTAGTAACAATGTGCCACAAGATTTTCCAAGGGAACAAAGGAGCAAAGACAAAGATGATCAAAGGATTCAAAACCCTCTCCAAAATAGCCTAGTTTCTCATGAGGAAGGAGAGGAGATAGATGAGCTCGACCCTGAAATTCACTGTATTGAAGGCACTTCCCCTTTTCCCCATTTGACCCAATCTGCATATGAAGGATCCCTTATGAACATTCAAATCAATGAGTGGAGTAAATGGGAAAAGGACAACAACACTCCTAACAGATACCATCTCAGTTCAAAGAAAAAAGAAGGGAATTTTGATGGCCATGATCAACCCCTCATAGCGGAAAGGCCTGCTAAACTTGTGACAATCACTACTAAAGAAAAGAAAACTTAGAATACTTCACCAATAGCCAAATAACCTGTCTATGAGGTAAGGGAAGCTCCTAAGCCTCTTTCCTCCTTTAGTTTTGAGGATGAAATTCAAAATATTATAATTCTTGTACCTCTCTTAGAACTAGTTAAAAATGAATATTTCAAAAGGTCCCTCTCCAAACTACTACAATTTGAGTCCCCCCAGCCTTCCACAGACTCAGTAAATCTTCAAGATGAAAAGCCAACAATTTTCCTAGGTCCCATGGTAGAAGACATATATGATTCATCCCCTCCCTTCTACACATCCCTAAACATACATGATAAGGTGCTGCATAATTGCCTCATGGATTCAGGAACTTCCCACAACATTATGCCCAAAATAGTCATGGAAGAATTGGGACTAGAAGTGACAAAGGCTTATCACGATTTATACTCTTTTGATTCAAGGAGGGTGCAATGATTTGGAGTCATCAAAGACTTGGTGGTCTCTTTATTTCAGCTGCCAATGAAGAATGTGGTCATGGACATTGTAGTAGCTGATGTTCCCCCCAAGTTCGACATGTTGTTGTCAAGATCTTGGATTAAAAAACTTGGAGGAACATTACAGATGGATCTCACATATGCTACCATTCCAGTATTTGGAGGGGAACACATGAGGTTGTAAAGAGAAGCTCAGTTGGCCTACATTGTCAGTGATGAAGCAGACCCCACCAATCATCCTATCTTTGCACTTGACACTGATTTGGGGTCTAGTTTATTGCAACTCACGAATACTCCTGAAGCCCCTTTTCAAATCAGAAAACAACTTATATTTAATCATGAGATACCTCCTCCAACCACCTCTATTTGGAAGATGTTCTTTGACGGAGCTTCTTCTAGCGAAGGCACTGGCGCTGGAGTGGTTTTTGTGTCGCCTTGTCAGGAAACCATATCCCTATCATACAAGCTAGAATTTGAAGCTACCAATAATGTGGTAGAATATGAAGCTCTTGTTCTGGGTTTAAGGGCTGAAAAAGAAATGGGAATTGAGGAGGTAGCAGTTTTCAGAGATGCTGAGTTGATAATCCAACAAGTCAGAAATTCTTATCGGGCTAAGCATCCTCGGCTCAGGAGTTACAAAAATGAGGTGTGGGACCTGATTGATAATTTCTTCTCAGCTTTCAACATTTCTTTTATTCCAAGAGAGGAAAGTACTTTGGCCGATTCCTTAGCTGTCTCAGCTAGTCTGTTCAGGATCCCTCTACCGCCTAAGATCAAATATGATGTTGAGATAAGGTATAGGCCATCTATTCCAGACAATATCAAGCATTGGAAGGTATCCGAAGACGACCTCAAAATCAAAAAATTTCTTCAGTCTGTCGATGAATTTTCTGCATTGCACATTGATCAGGATCCTGATCTCGAAAGTCACCCTCACCCTGAGATATTTTTAAATAAAATTGCTAATCACGATATTATTCATTTGCCTAGCAATCACATTCCGAAGGGATTAGTCCCTTTAGAAAGACTGTTCGATGGAAATGATGTGGCAGTAAACGGTAGGGTTTCAAATGGATATGTTGATACAACGGAGTGCAACATCGACACACAGGAGGAGCCTAAGTTTGTCAAGTTGTCAAACAGTTTGACCAAAGAGCAGAGGGCCGAATATACTGAGTTATTAAGAGAATTTGCTGATGTGTTTTCATGGACCTATGAAGACATCAAGACATATGACACATCTGTCATTGAACACAAGATCCCACTGAAGGAAGAGGCTAAGCCATTTAGACAGAAGCTAAGTCAGATAAATCCCATGTTGTTTCCTGTCATGGAGAGAGAAGTGAAGAAGTTGTTAGATGCCCAAATCATTGTCCCCTTGAGATAATTTGAGTGGGTGGCTAATTTGGTCCCGGTGAGGAAGAAAAGTGGAGAAATCAAGCTCTGTTTTGATTTCAGGAACCTGAACAGGAGCTCAAAGAAAGACAACTATCCCTTGCCCAACATGGAACACATATTGCAGAGGGTAACTGGTGCATCTAGGATATCCATGATTGATTGTTTTTCTGGCTATAATAAGATATCAGTCATGCCTGAGGACAGAGAAAAAACAACATTCACCACTCCTTTGGGCACATTCATGTATACCAAAATGCCTTTTGGATTAATGAATGCAGGAGAAACATTTCAGCGAGCCATGGACATATCCTTCATTGGGGAGAAATATCAGTTTGTGGCAATCTATCTGGATGACATCATAGTCTTCTCCAGGTTTGATATAGAGCACTGCTGTCACTTGAGGAAATTTTTCTTGAAATGCCGGAGGTTTGGCCTTTCCTTAAATCCCAAGAAATATTTGTTTTCTATGAAGGAGGGGAAGTTGTTAGGCCATATAGTATTAGCAGAGGGAGTGAGAATTGATCCCAGCAGGGTAGAGGCAATTCAGACCCTGTCACTTCCCAGGTCTAGAAAGGAAGTCCAAGATTTTTTAGGGAAGATTAACTTTCTGAGGAGGTTCGTCTCAAGTTTTTCTGAGTTGGTGAAACACATCACAACCATGCTCAGAAAGGGAAATGAAGTAAAATGGACTGCTGAACCCAGGGAATATTTTGTCCAAATAAAAAAGGCATTGATTGAGGCACCTGTGCTGATCAGTCCTACTTATTCCAAGGATTTCCTAGTTTTTTCTTTTGCTTCTTTTGATACAGTAGCAACAGTCTTATTGCAGAAAAATGAGGAAGGGAGAGAGAAACCCATTGCCTTCTTCAGTAAGGCATTAAGAGATTCATAAATCAAGTATGAGATCATGGAGAAGCAGGCCTATGCCTTGGTGAAATCTTTCAAATCTTTCAGAGTCTATGTCTTTCACTCAAGAGTGACTGCATATGTTCCTTCAGCCTCTGTGAAATACATCCTTATACAACCTGACATAGATGGGAGAAGAGGTAAATGGATTGCCAAGATCCTTGAGTTTGACCTGGAGATAAAGCCCACCAAGTTGGTTAAAGGGCAGGGTTTATCCAAGCTGCTGGCTGAATCCAATTGCAAGGCCTTGGGGATTAGCTTCATCAATGCTTGCTCAAAAAATCAACAAGCTGAGTCATCCAACAAAAGATCTCAGGGTGGATTTTCACTAGCAGAATGCACCTGGTAACATTTTGTATTTTCTGCAAGAGTTGAAGCCTCCTGATGGAATGGGAAAAAGCAAGGCAAGAGATTTAAAGCTCAAGAGGGTCATATATTTCCTTATTGACCAAGTCTTGTACTAGAGAGACCCTCTAGGGGTGTTTCTAAGGTGTCTGAACCCACAGGAAGCCCATAAAGTTATGTTTGATTTCCATAGTGGCCTTTGTGGAGGGCATCATTTCTGGAAGACCACAACTCATAAAATTCTCAGGGCTGGGTACTACTGGCCCACTTTATTCACTAATGTCTGCAGAGAAGTAAGAGCTTTCATCAAATGCCAAAGGTTCTCAGAGAAGGAGCAAATCAAATCTCTGCCACTAAAGCTTGTAGTAGCTTCAACACCCTTTCAACAGTGGGGGTTGGACGTCATTGGAGAAATTCATCCTCCTTCAAGTGGCCAGCACAGATGGATCCTGACTGCAACAGACTATTTCACCAAGTGGATAGAAGCTGCCCCCACCAGGAGTGCTTCACATAAGGTAATTATCATCTTACTGGAGGATATCATAGCTAGATTTGGCTGTCCCAGTAGAATTGTCACTGATAATGATGCTTCTTTCAAGTCTGAGCCTCTGGTTAAGTTCGATGAGCAGTTCGAGATTTCACTAATTCACTCCACTCCCTATTATCCTCAAGGAAATGGACTGGCAGAATCTTCCAATAAAAGTCTAATCAAACCCATTAAAATATTATTAGAAGACAATAAGAGGGCCTGGGATTCAAAGCTCAAATTCACTCTATGGGCCGATCGAGTGACAACAAAGAAGTCCCTGGGCACCTCACCTTTTCAACTTGTTTATGGGACGGAGGCTATGTTTCCCACTCATTTCGCTTTACCTGTAGTGAAATTCTTTCAAGATCATGAAGGAGAGCCAGAACATATGGTCAGAAGAATTCATTAAGTAGTGGAAGTACAACAGGTCAGGGAGTAGGTAATGGACATAGCTCATAGTCATCAATAGAAGATCAAGGAGGCCTTTGACAGGAAGGTCAGGAAGGAGGAATTCAAGCTGGGAGATTTGGTGCTTAAGTGGGATGCACCCAGGCAGGATAGGGCCAAATAAAAAAAGTTTGATGCCCTCTGGATCGGGCCCTTCAAAATCTCTGAAGTATTCTTAAATAACACGTACAGGTTGCAGGATTTGGAGAGTGAAGAAGTTTTTAATGACCCAGCAAATGGGAATTTCCTGAAGAAATGTTTTGTTTGAGCCTTAGACGACTCCTCTGTTTTTGTAAATATTGTTTTACTGTTTATTTTCGGCTTAATAAATGACTCCATAGCCCAACGGAAGGCAACTTGAACTGCAGAAAGAGTTCTTAGAGCATCGCAGGGACGACTCTATCTCCCATGGAGCCTAATGTTAGCACCAATTCTTGCAAGGGGGTGTTTCTCTCCAATTTCAGGCCCTTGGTGTAAATGCGTAGAAATGGGGTTTAAAAAACCCATCAAATGTGTTTTATTCAAAGGCCACAGTCATGAGCGCCAAGCGCAACACACAGAAGAAGTCCATTTCAGGCTTAAAATCAAGTGAGCGGGCATTTTGTTTTCAACGGCGAGGATCCATAGATGGAGCATATCGACGGTCATTGGGTAAGTTTGATTTGTGGAGTTGCATGAGGTTTAGCTTATGGGGTCATATCTTATGGCCAAAGTCACGAAATGATCGTGGTCGTCCGATCCAGTTGGGACACATGGCACCTGATCAGGCTCGGTCGCGATTCCGGCTACTGGGACTTTGAAATACAAGGGTCGACTCCCTTGCATTAGGAATCGCCGAAACATGATTTGCGAAGGTGCCTTTGGGTGCGGGCCCACAGTCATAGCCTAAGGTTCTATGGAAAGGAAGGGCCTAAAGAGGGGGGACAGGGGCCTTTCAGGAGAGTCAAAGTGAAAGGGACGAAGTAATCTGAGCCGTCCATCCCAAGGACATGTGGCACTCGATTAAACACCGTCGCCAACTACCAGGACTTCAAAAGACACAGGGTCTCTCATCCATTGCATTGGGAAACTGTGAAACATGAAATGATTAGCCGTTTCGGCATTTAGGCTACCGAGACTTCAAAAGACACGGGGTCTCTCATCCATTGCATTGGGAAACTCTGAAACGTGAAATGATTAGCTGTTTCGACATTTCAACTACCAAGACTTCAAAAGACAGGGGGTTGCTCCTCCACTTCATCTGGAATCACCGAAACGTGAAATGCGAAAAGCGCCTTTGAAGATAGGCACAGGGTCATGGCCCGTGGTCACTTGGGGTGATAGAATTAGCTGCTCAAAGGGCCAATGCACCGGGTTTAGCTGCAGGAGGTGTCACCGTGTTCTCTAGGTGCCAATTCAATTCGATCTCGATCCTGATCCCTTATAGAGGTAAATAAAGGTAGGAGGAGGTGGTTGAAACCTTGCCTCACTCCTTAAATGTAAGACATGGAGGTTGTGGCAGGCAATCTTCCCAATATCGTCTTGTGTGCAAGTTTTCCTAAAGAAGCCATGCCGATATGATTTCCTTGTCTGACCAGAGGGGCCTGCACATGCTAATTTAGACTTTAATGTCTCAACTACCTTGTTGCTACCAAGGTGGCGAATTTCTCTGAGTATATATACTCAATTTTTGTATTTGTGTTAGGATGACTGGTAGAGCAGAGCTCCCGACTGTAATGTTTTAATGAAGCACTGGTTTCCCTAGCTATGTATCTACATATGAAATATTTTTGTTCAATGTAAGGAAGATCTCTTTTTCATCTGGTTTCGATCTCATACTAAAAGGGTTCATGATTGATTGATTCACATGGATAGTCGTGACTGTGTTATGATAAAGGATTTATTATAACGTTGTTATGTTCTTTTAGTGTTTTTGCTTTTGAATTTGAGAGGTTCTTGTGTTCAAAGTTTTCTTCTACAGGAAGTTAGAAGCTTGATGCCTACAACAAGCCTTCACATTTCCTCACATAAGTCCTCCTCCTACTCACCCTTATTACAACTTACTGTCTGAAGTTGAACCAAGACCTCATCTTCTTGTGCATGCTTGTCCTAGTTTTTGAGCTAGAACAATATTGTTCTGAGTTTACTTCCATTCATCACCCTTTATCAACAAATAGTGACATAAACTGATGGGCATCAAGCTTACTCCTGCTGCAATCTAGGAGTGACTTCTGACGCCAACAACATATGCGAATGCCTTTGTATTTGAAGCTTACAGATTGTCAGAGTTCATCTTTTTAAGTTGGAGTTTTCTAGAAGCTTAGTACTGGAATTTCCTGTACTTCATGAAAATTATTTATTTTGTGCTTATCTTCTTTTGTGTCTAGTTCTCCAGGGTTGTAGGGTGATCATGCTGATTTATGAAGATGAGATGTGAGTCTGAAAAAGAGTTTTGAAGGATCTCTTTGACACTCCCCCATGCCAAGGATGTTTCATATCCTCATGCAAGAAGATCCAACACTCTGTATCATAATGGAAACAAATTATAAGAGAAAGGAAACCAAATCAAATTCCAAAAGTACATTTATCACCTAGCATATGATCACATGCCTAAAAAAATTGAAATTTCCTTTCTTTTGATGACTTATTAACAAGGGTAGCATTCAATAGTGAAAACAGGGAGGTTTTTATATTTTTTCCAGAAGAACAGATCCAACCTAACTTGCTTCAGAGATTTACTATCACTAGATGTTATGGATAAATTTCACAGTATAAGTAGATTAGACTCCCTAGTTAGGGCTCCACTCTTAAGAAGTTTCCTTCTTAGGTAATGTAGGCTTTAGATGTCAGACCGATAAGGTTGACTTAGGGTAATTCTCAAATGGACATTTGATTGTAATAATTACCTTTGTTTACTAATGTGGAGTTGTATCTCATAAATGTTAACAATGAGCTTTGCTTGTAGTGTTCATCTTTTAAATGAAAAAAAGTAGATTTTTCAATCAGACAAGTATAGATGAGACATTTCTCAACCAGAACCCACTGCCAACAAGCCTGTTCAGTACTCCAGTGGGCTAGTTTTGATAATTAGTGAGAGACATTTCTTCCCTAGGTAGAATGCCTCATTGCCAATAGGCTTGTTCACTACCCTGATGGGTTTTCCTAGTCATACCACAGACCGGTACCCGCTGCCAGTAGACCTGTTCAGTATCCCAACGGGTTAGTCTCTTAAACCCTTTTTCCATCAGAGGCTTCTTGTCCATAGTCACCTATTTTGATTTTATTAAAGAGTGCTTTTGCATGGTGACAAGGGAGGGTCGTCTGAAAACCTTTTTACAGGCTGGGATGGTATTGGGTTGGAAGGTGTATTCACTTATTTGGATGTCTTTAAAGATTTGTTTGAAGGAAAAATAAGATTTTGTATTGCACATTGGATCTAGATGTATAATTTTGTCTGAGTTTGTCCATAAGAGTGTTATCACCCTATAAGTTATAGGATCAACTGGTGACTGGGATATTATTTGTCTCTAGTATTTTGTTGACAAATGATTTTTCATTTTGCAAATAATTTGAAAAAGAAAAGAAAAAAGAAAAGAAAAGAAAAAGAAAAAGAAAAAGAAAAGAAAAGAAAAAAGAAAAAGAAAATAAAAGAGGGCATAAAAGAATTCAAGGAAAGCCCCATGCAATAATAGTAACCTGGTCCATACCTTTCAAGCATGGCCAAGTTATTTTTAAATTGATGTTGATAGGGTAGTGAATGAGTTTGGCTAAACAATTTAATCTTAGCCAAAGTGTCTAGGTTAGATTAGTGAAGAAATCTAGCCAGACTGTCTAATCTTGGTCAGATAGCCCCAGCGTAGAGTAAATTCTTAACCCAACAGTCTAATCTAGGTTAATTGTCATAGGAAGCTAGGATAGAATATAGGTTAGTTGCCTTATC
>SNQJ01S0159261.1:10935-21885 GCA_010110895.2 Picea sitchensis | reverse complement strand
CGGGGTAGGTGCTTTTGTCTCCAAGCTCCACTTTGTACGATGTCTTTCTCTCATTTAGATCTGAGAGTCTTGCTTGATCTCCTGTCATGTGCCTGGAAGCTCCATTGTCGATTATCCACATCATCTTCAATTGTCCCGGTAAGTGCTGAGTAATGTAAGAGACTGATTGTTTCGTACATGTCTTCGATTGACTGATAATTGGTCATGCCTTGATCCAAAACTTCAACTGCATCTTTTCTCTCTTCTGAGAAAGTCAATAGGTGCGTTGAGTTAGGGTGCATCTGGATATCTTCTCCTTAAGCAAGATGCTCCATCACAAGGTGTCGGATCTGAGAATTAGGGTTTCTTCAACTGCTACTGCTAGTAACCCTAGCTGCAGTTCTTTGGAAGTTGCTCCTGCTAGTAACCCTAGCGGCAGTTCCTCAATGAGCTCAATACCTAGCGATTATGTTTTTTTCCAGCGTTTTAGGCTAACTGAAGGGGGTGTGGGCCCATAACCTGTTAGAATATAGAGGATTGTGCTCGTTTAACCATTGACGATACCCTCGTCACCCAACCACAGGCCTTAAGCCACCCTCCGAGCACCTTGACCTTGACCGAGAAGAGAATTCTGGCTGCAATCTATAGCCAAGAGAGGCTAAATGCACCAAGCAAAAGAATAGAAACTAAACTGAACAGATGATCCCACCCAAAAGCTAGCGCACCACTTTCCAGCTCTCCCAGAAAACCTGCGCACCAAATTGCTACTGCCTGCAACTGCCTGCGCAGATATTGCTCTCACTGCAACTGCTGAGATGACAAATAATGAAACTGGCGCCCTGTATTTATAGTGGACTGGCCAGTCTAACTGGGGCCGACCTGGCCAGTCTAACTGGGTCGACTTATTCTTTTGGGCATCAATAAATTCAATATAAATATATTTGTTTAGCCGACAACTTGTCTAGGGCTTCCTTCAATTCTTTGCTTCCTTCCGGAGGATTCTAGTCTCGTCATAGGTCATCATAGAGGTTCATACCTCCCGAAGCTACCATAATATTAACAACCACGATGTTGTGAGCTAGCAGGAACCAAGAGGAATCCAACAATGATATACCTTATTGATTAGAGTTATATGAAACCTTCAGAGAAAACCAATGTTCTACAAAAACCGAAGTACATTTGAGATCATTCATTACATTCTCCGTGATGAAGTCCAGAAAGGAGAAAGTGGTTCTCCAATACATATCTCCACAAACGAGCAGATAAGCAGACATTTTGGTAAAGCTTTTGTCCAAGATGAAAGAGTTTGTGTACTCAAGTTGGAGCTCGTGGAGAGGACTTCCTTATTGAAAAGGAAGAGATGACTCCTAGGTTGGAAGGAGTACTAATGTGTTATTGATTGATGGACAGTCACTTTTCAGTTCGAAAAATGGTCCAGGATGAGCAGTTCCTTTCCAGTTCGGAAAGTGGTTTGAAATTTCTGACGGACGGGCATTTTCCAGTTCGGAAAATGGTCCAGATCAAATGATCATTTTCGTAATGAAAATGGTTTGATGGATTGTTGATGTACCATCGACAGTGATTTCCCATTGTGGTTAACATGGGGAGTGGTCTAGGGCAGTCTCTCTTCTTGAGGGTTACTCAAGAAGACTGACCCGCCTCGCCGAACAACGATTTCCCATTGTGGTTAACATGGGGAATGGTTCGTTTTGGAGGTTGGTGCAGGACAGTCATTTCCTTAGGAAATGGTTCGGACACTCATTCCTTAGGGCAGATTCATTCTCTCCAGGTTGCACTTTGTTTAGTGCCGGATGAATGGCCCAGGGTGGGGAATGGTCCAGGTTCAACAATCAGGGACAGACATTCCTTAGGGCAGACTCATTCTCTCCAGGTTACACTTTGTCTAGTGTCGAAAGAATGGCCCAGGGTGGGGAATGGTCCAAGCTCAGAAATCGGGACAGTTATTCTTCCTTGCTTGAGAAGAATAGTGCAGATAGCTCATCATTGATGTTTGTCCTTCTGAGGGCAGATGCTCTTCCAAGATCTCACAGATGTGAGTGGAAGAATGGCCCAGATGACTCAGTTTATATCATAACATTGTTTCTGTGTAGGTTAATATCAAATGATTGTTATGAACACTGTATGACTCTAGATAGTAGATGTATACTATTGTGGTGGATGTGTTCCACTGTTTGTGACTATACGTCACTGATCAAGTACCTGTGTGCTACTTGGTGTGGTAGTGTACCACTGGATTGTAGTTGTGTACTACTATGGATAGACATAGTTGTGTTCTATTGAATGATATTGTTCCGATTGCCTTGAAGACTATCAGCAATATTGAAAATGATCATCTGCTAGATGGATGATCAATGGATAGAGATTTCCCAGACGGAAAATGGTTCAGGACATCTATTCTTCTAGGACATATGTCCAAATTAGAAGAATGGATCTTGTGTCACTCTGTGGTGTGAGTGACTTATCCAGCATCATGTCTAATTACTCAGATAGAGTATGGTTTCGAGAGATGATGCAGCTGATGACATTGATGGTGATGATGGTGCTCATGATCTAGTCATGAGAAAGTCTATACAACTATGTTGATGCTATCGGGCGAATGGTATGTTTGTGCTCAAGACCATTACCTATAATACCTCCCTAGCTAGGAGGAAGTGTTAATATTATGGTAGTTGCAGGAGGTATTTACCTCCACGTGTAAACCTGACGAGAATATAATATTTTGGGAAGCAAGAGTAAACCCTAATGAGTTGGCTAATAACCCTAGAAGACAAGCCAGCTCAAGAGGATAATTGGTATTAGGTTATTAGCCTACAAGAGAAGAAGTCGGCTAGAAGAAATAATATGTACTGAGTAAATAGGTACCCAGAATGAGAAGTCGGCCAAAACAATTAGCCAGAATTAGTATAAATACAGGAGGCCGGTCTTCATTCTGGCAGGCATTCTCAGAATTGCAGAGCAACACTTGTGCGCACTGCAATTGCCCAGTTTGTGCGCAGGTTTGGAGGAGAGTTGTCGTTGCAGCTAGCAGATTCTGTTTTGGCTTGGACTATCTCTTGGTTATGGTTTGGACTATCTGATCAGCTCTTGTTTGGTGCGTTATCCTTGGGGAAAGGTGCACTACCCTTTGTTTGGCTATCTAGCCTAGGGTTTGCTTCCAGAGTGATTATCTGTCAAGGTTAAGGTGCTCGGAGGATGGCTTCGGCCTATGGTTAGGTGACAATAGTGATATTGTCAATGGTAAAACGAGCACATCCATTATATTCTAACAATGTCCAACATTCATCCACACATTTGAGTCCACACACCAAAGCTAGCTCCAAAGTCTTTATTATTTCAAAAGAAGATACAACATTACAATGCTTGCTTGCCCAAGATTCGACTAACTAATGGAGAGGTTGACCCTTCTTTATATAGGAATGGAGGTGATAACTCCAAAGTGTGCATGCGCTAGGGTTAGGGTTTAGGAACTAGGGAATGCGTGGGGATAAGGGAGTGGCGCACTAGTTGAGGAGTAGATGCGTGGGAGATGAGTGGAGAGGTGTGGAGTGGAAGGGGATTTAAGGAAGGTGAAAGGGAGTGGGAGTGAGAGTAAGGGGAGATGAGTGGGAGTGAGTGTGAGTGAGAGGGGGAGTTAAGAGATGCATGAGCCCTTTATGAGGTGCGCCATGCTTTGGGAGTGCGCCACTTAGGATAATGAGTCGAGTTCCTTCATTGGAACCTCCTCCCAACTCCATGTCATCTAATTAAGTCGACCTCCCCTTAATTAACTCGCCTCAGGCTTTTAGTCAACTAGGGACATACAAAAAACATGTCTAAAACATGTTCCCCAATTCTCCTAAAATTTAGGAGATTAATTAAATTACCCATTCTCCGTAAATTTCAAGTAAAATTGTTTTTTTAGTGATAATAATCACTTTTTAGTCTCGAAAGATGGGAAATATGAGATTACATGATACTTTGGACTGGAAAACCACTGTAAATATGGCATCTGACAACACATGATGCCATATTTTTTACATTTATTGACTCAGAATTAATAAATTCCAATTTTGCGAGAATTTAATTAATTCACTGAAAACTTAAAAAAACTTATCAAACCTAGCCACAATTTCCAAATGACTCTGACAACATATCCTAGTATGAGCTTATATACATTCAGACACTAGACATTGGATTTTCCATGCCAAAACCTGCTTGCCAACACATACTCCGGCTTTGGAGCTAAGTCTTCTGCAATCTCTCATACTTAGAACATTTATTACAATGGTGGAAATGTGGAAAAAGGGGTCTTTCATAAGACCCACTGAACTCTGAAATCTGCAAATATGAGCATTGATTGCTCATTCTCTGGCGGCTCTTCAGGAAATTCAGCTTGTGCAAACTGGTGGATAACAGGGCCCAGGCTTGGAATCTATTTCTCTAAGTTGAGGAAAGCTCATGTTCGTATCAAATAGGGCAAGGACGATAAGGTGTGGGTATATCACAACTCTGGTGGCCAATACTCGATGAAACTGAGGTATCTGACTCTTCAAGAACAAGGAGTTATCGAGGTTAGTTGGTGGTTGCACAAGCTCTAGAAAATCAAGGCACCACCTAAGAGTGTGATTTTTTGTTGGCTAGTACTGAAAAATTGAGTGTTGAGTCTTGACTTGGGACGTGTTATAGTTGCAAGGAAAAGCAGGTCCGTTGTTTTGTTCCCTTTGTCGAAGGGATGAAGAAACAAATATTCACTTGTTTCTAGAATGCTCCTTCAAGAAGCAAGTTTGGAGTGAGGTCGAATTGCAGCTATCCAAAGGGCCATTATGGGGGAAGTCTAGCTTGGAGGAGTGCTTTCAGGATTTCTTTGACAGGGGTGAATTAAGAGGGCTCCGAGCTTTATCTAGTATGGTGGCATGGGGCATTTCGCTGGCACGGAACGCATGCTTATTTTAGGATCACTCTTATCCCTCCTTAAAGGTCAGGTCCTCGCCTTGCTTGATTCATACAAGACTATTCCCCAGGTAAAGGAGGCATGGGTACCAAAGGAATTGAACATCAACAAAGATTTGGCTTGGGGGCGGCAATTATGCACATGCATGGTGGCTTCAAGCTAAAAGAACGATGTGCAAAGGCCAGCTCTTTCAAAAAACCAGAGTACGTTGGACCTGAATTAGAGATGATTAAAATAATGATATAAATTTGTGTTGTGTGCTTCAACAAAAGGCTCCCACAAAACCATGTTAAGAAAAGAAATGTACACACAATGGAAAGGTTTTCTTCTATGAGATTGCTTAGAAAATGCACATACAAGCACCCACAGAAAAGCTCGTTTTGGCCCTGTTGCTTTTACCAGGAACTCGGGCTATATCCCAGGTTGTGGGTATGCTGCTTGAACTCTCTGTTGAACCTGATGTCCTCTCTCTATGTTGCTATTGTAACAACCTCGGGATTCACAAATATCCAAGTCCGCTAGAGCACAAATGAGGCCACAACACTGAAGCAATCATGCTGCATGATGCATGATGCATGATGCATGATGCATGATGCATCTAGGGTGCAAATCAAGATGGCTCGTTGAAGTGTTGCGTGCAATAGCACTATTGGAGAAGAATGAAGGTTGACAGAGCTATAGAAAATGTTGCAGGAAGGCCATGCCGAAAGGTAAAAATGCACTTCTTGAACAATGAGTTGTGGAGCTCAATCCACAGAGAGATCTACAATTATATGGAGATTGTAGCAGAGATGGGAAGCCACTATGATCGTTATTGAGTAGCACAAAAGAACTAGACCCATACCAAGAAACACATTGAAAACACTAGCAACAAGCTATGCTGGTCAAATACATCACAGTTTCATTTTCAAGCAAGTGTCTCAAAACTGACTCAATCTTGAGTATCAGGAGGAAGCCAAAAACAACAGGAAAAGGGCCAAAACATGCCCCAGACTCTAAAGAAACCAAAAAACCCTAGCTCCAAAGAACCAAAAATCCCATATAATTTGATCGAAAAGAAATATCAACAATAGCCAATGCTTCATCGTGAATTTTAAGAAGTTCAAAACACTGCAGTGAAATAAACTTGACCTAAATAAAATGTAGAAACCGAACTCTAAAGACTTCAGGAGATTCAAGCAATGCTTCACCTCCTCTGCAGATGGATGAAACCACAGAGCTTTGTAGCAAGCTTGAGTGAACAATGGCTAAGAGTAAGGGAGACTCAGTGCTATAGCCCTGATACCATGTTAAATTTAGAGCATAAATGCCACAAGGAAAGTAGACTCTCCACACATATTGCACGTCATCACATAAAAATACCAAAAAATACCACAACAGAAATATAGTGGAGAAACCCTCTCATCAGGTAGAAAACTCGACTATTAACAGCATTGCTTTATTCTTGTGTCACATGGTGTATCGTGGTGTTACATTCAATGTCCATACAATGGGGGTGAAACCCCTTTAAATACTGATTAGTTCTATGCAAACCACCAGATTACTTATGGATCATTCAGCAACCCTCTAACCACCATATTAATAATGGACCACTAAAACCTCCTCCTAACCACCACATTAATTATACACCATTAGGACCTTAGATCAATGGCACTTAATGTCCACTAAGGGAACATTAGCCAACATATCTTCAGCAAATTCATTCTCCAAAACCATTTGTATTTAATCTGAAAATGTCCACAATACATTCCAAAAGAAATTTTGGTCTTCTACAGTATTCAAATTTACAATCGTTATTAACATTTCTGAAGTCTATTTTTGGAAGCTGAATATAATCACAATTGGAGCATTCCCACTGAAAAAGAAACAGGAAAAAAGACTGTACAATTATTCACCCATCACATGTCATATGAAGTTGTGCTAGCTCTTAGCACCAACGTCCATGTTTTCAAGTTATCATTGCAACGTTTCTGCCATTATAGCGATACTTCAGTGCATAACGGTGTCAATAAACAAAGCATAATTTGTCATATTATCAAGCATCATCCACATCACTCCCAACTGGATGTGCATCGAGGTAGAAGTTAGTCCCATCAAAATCTGCCATCTTGGCTCTGTAAAAAAATTAGCCAGCCAGGGATTAGCATAAAACCAACCAATTGTTTTACTAATTTTGAAAAATAGAAGGTGAAACCATCAAAAACAACTATACTAGGTAAACCCATTTTCCTTTACCTCTCTAAAATGAATTTTCCTTCCTTGTACTTTTGATTCTTTTCATGTGCAGCCTCCTGTAAACCGTATAGTAAATCAAAACAAACCAACTGAAACAAAAACGTTCAAGCGAAAAGTGCCTATTGAAATTAGTGACGAGATGAGATTAAAATATATCTTACATATTTCCAGCCAACAATCTGTCCACAACAATTACAGAATATATCTGCAACCATGTGCATTCCTGTTGTCATCATTCTCTCCTCTTGAGGTCCCACAGAAACATTCACACTGCGAAAATGCAACATAGCAGTTAGACATAGGGTATTACCATCTAAGAAAATTGCTTGCACATCTAGCACAGCCGAGACAAGAATGAAAACCATTTAAGTTCTTTAATTGTTTATCTGAGAGTTCAGTTTGAAAGGGATATATACAGACATTGCACTGAAACTTTAAGCTGCCAATGCTGATCTGCCAATTATCGATGAAGGAAAGATGGTAACAAAAACTTATCCAAAGGCCATTAACAGAAATTAGGTGGGGAGAATAACCTTACATGAAGAAACTAGAACATCTACAAATCCATAAGACAGCTTAGTTTGGAAGAAGTCCTGAGCATGTGCAATACAGGAGTGGACAACAGCAGCAAAAAGGAACTTCTTTGGTAGAGAAAGAGTCTTGATTTGCAAACTTGTACTTGCAAACTAAATCTTTAAATCAAATTTATATAATCTTCTCATTTGTGTTGAGGCTATCTGATGAGTCACAAAATCACCATCATTTGACATCTTTTGTTCCTTCTTTTTAACTCCTTATCATTTACCCATAACCCTGTTTTATCCATTTTAATTCTCATATGTGGGATTTAGGCTTGAGGTGATTTTCCAATTGCATTTCTTAATATTTCATTGGATTTCTGATTAACATTAGGGGAAGTAGTGTGTTCTGTATTTACTTTTGAAGTGATAGCTCATGTGTGGATAAGTGTGGACAAGTTGTTACAGGATTCTTCTTTAAAGATTCACATACTATGGATTCTTCAAGTCATCATCGTTAAACGTCCCTTGCCACGGATTTAAGTCATTGGGATGGCTACTATAGTTGTGGGGTTCTCATGTCTTCAAATCAGCCTGCTACGGAATTAGACCTGTAGCAGCTTGCTATGGAATCAAGACTGTAGCAGCTTAGAACAGCCTAAATCTAACATCGTTGGCCACTGCAATGTCAATGTTCGTGATCAAAATGGAAACCATGTCATGAATGTATTCCGCGGGATAAACTTCAGTGTTATTACATCTTTTCGACAAATCGTGGCCCTGTCCACTCATCCACATGGCTGTCATATTCTTCATGTGATGGGGTATATTCACGTAAGCATAATCCAGTTGCAAAAAGATCCGATTTTCATTAAGTCCCAGCCACGCAGACACCTGGAGGATACCGTGAGCAAACAATAGACTCAGCACTCCCATTGGCTGAAGATTAAGATTCGGTGATGACTGTTGAACCATTCTAGTGTGTGAGCCAATCGGAGGATTATGGGCATCTTAGTTAGTTGTTGTTTTAAAAACTGATAGCAGGAATTTAGGGGCCCGCCACTCCATTCTTGGAGCTGGCAGGCCCCCTTATTTGTATATATATGTGTGAGCGCCCAAGAGGCAATAGTAGAAAATTAGAGACAGTCTGTGCTATTCTGAAATTTTTTGAAGACTATTCTGTAGCAGTGCTTCATATATTTAATAGATTGCTCAGATTTTATGTGTGGCTGCAAACAATTTCGTTCCGGTGAACCTGTGAGTTGGAGCACAGCCCGAACCTTGAGCAGGGCCCACTCAAAGTAAAGTGATGTGTTGATTATTTTTTTATTTTTTTCTGTATATAGTTAATTTGGCATGCTGATTTCTGATTTATTTCTAGAGTTGTTTAGATAGTTTCCCTTTAATTTATAGCATGTTATTTTAGTACTCTGCCATCTTGATTATCAGTAGATTGTGTATCGGATGATGCTACAGAATTACCTGTAGATTCTGCCATTGTTACCTGTAGGTTATTTTGTGCTACCGAATGACGATGCTACTAAATTAGGATGTTGCAGAGTTAGAGTTTGTAGAATCACTGTACTCTCTGTTGATGCTTTAGTATGCTGAGCAAAGTGTTAAGTTTTGGATACGATCTCCAATGGCTGTAACATTCGAGGTGCCATTAACTAGGTGGAAATTGGGAATGCTGCTGGTTCTCCTTCTATGAATTTCTGTTTCAGCATTTAGATTCATTTTTCATTTGCAGTGTGAAGATTAGATTAGATAATTGGATTGATTTCTAACACTGTTTTAGTTTATGTTTGCTACGGGATTACATTGTCCTTGATCTTACCTGGTGAACAGAGCGAAGTAGTAGGATTACAAGCTTAGTTCTCAGTAGTCTAACTACACGAGGTGCCACCGGCTGAGGGTCAAAGACATTGTCAATTCCATTTTCCATGCTTATGATTGTAGTAGATTAGATTGCATAATAGTGGTAAAAGTCCTCCTTCTGTGTATACTACACCGAGAGCCTCATAAGACTAAACTGAACCCCGGGTTGACAATTTAAATGATAAGTGTATTGTGGAACCAACAATTGGAAGACATATTTACACGTCGTCACCATCTATGATCGAACCAAGCTTCCATGTTCAAAAAAAGTACTGTTATTTCTCAAAAGCATGGAAATTTCATAAAATCTGTGCTTAAGACAAACTCAGAAATTTCACCTCGAAACTTGAGGTTCCCTGGATCTATTTCCTATGAACTTTCAGCCTTATGGATAAATTTGAAATATAATGTACAGCAGCTTATATTTCACTTCTGTCCAACCAAAATACATAGGGCAGTCCAAGAAAATAAACACCAAAACAATGTATTTCAAGGAGAAGATTCACAGCACTAAGGGCACAATCCCCAACATTTAACAGATCTGAAAATTACTTATGAACAGCAGATCTGTTACAGCCACAAATCTGCCCTCTTAACTTCTGTTTACTTAGTCAAATTATTCAACAAAATCTGCTCATTGCTATATGGTGCCCCCTCATATGGTGTGTACCAAAGCCACCCTTCCAGCGGTATGGTGTTCCAGTTGCATGAGCACTCTTGCTCATTTCAAAATTCATCCAGACTCAGACTCAACTCGGACTCGTTATTTCCAATTTTCCTTCAGTTATATGATGATCTCACCCCTCAGTGGGCTTTGCTTAGTTGCTTTCAGATGCCTCATCCATGGTATATCAGCTCTTATCTCACACACCTCAGATGATATATGCACTTACAAATGGTACACTATACTTTCACACACATGGTGCTAGGTTCTCTTGGTTTAGTTTGTTCACTTCAATGGGTCTACTATGATTTCATGTTATGGGTTTCTTGCTTAGACATGGTGTTATTGTTTCTTATGCGGGTTTTTAACGTGGTGGACATAGGTGCAATCTAATAATGCATCATAACACTAAATTTTTACCTTTTTGTTAGGGGATAACGTGGTGGGTCATAATTTTCTTTTAGATAAATGTCGTCACCTCTTGAGTCAGGTTGTACTGCTAGAGAACTAGGTGGAATGTAGTGTACCCATATCCCAACCATACTTAACATTTTCCATCTTTCCCATTCACTTTCATACCATCCATCATATTTCCCCACTCATGGTTAAATTATCATAAATCATTCATCAAGGTCCTAGGCAAAGCAATGAATACACATGTGTAAGAGCCTTCAAAGTCAAAAGAGCGAAAGTGCTCAAGGTAGTCACAGCCATAAAAAGGTTAA
>SNQJ01S0159260.1:7206-29091 GCA_010110895.2 Picea sitchensis | reverse complement strand
TTTTTACTTCGGAAGACATTGATGGGTTAAATGGCTAACAAAAGGGAAAGTTGGAAGTTATATGGAATTGTTTTGGAAAAGAAGATTAGCATATGGATACAAACTTAGGGAGAAAGAGCTAAAGGCCAAGTTGGTTTTAGAATGTATCATTCAAACATGGACCACTTAGTTACTCTTAGTATTATCACAAAGGAATTTTGAGATAGTAAAATCAGTCTCCTATGCTACTTTGTTGACTTTAGAAAACCTTTTGATATGGTGCTCAGAAGAAACCTTTGAAATAGATTATAAGAGTTAAAGGTTCCTTTGTGTTGATAGTTTATACGATAAGGTATATGTGAAATTGCTTGCTTATTTTAGGAACAATGAGGGTTGACAAAAAAAAAATTGTAATATAAGGGTTAAGCAATATTGTTCCTTGTCCCCTACCCTTTTTACAATTTACAAGGCACCGCCAAAGCCATTATTTTCTAAAAATTATTTATATTTTTAAAACCAAGCATCTAACAATAGCATAAGAGTCTTTTACATTAAGATTTCTTCATAATAACACAAGTCTTTGAAATTATGAGAAAATAAGTTTAGTTTTTAGTTAATAAAGCTCGATGGTTACTCCATGCTTATTAAATACCCAAAGCAAAGTAAAAATTGATGGAACGAAACCAATCTATCTTTTAAAAAAGAGTTAACTATTTTCTTGCGAAAGCAATAAAACTAATCCATTTTTTGAAACTATGCTTGATGCATGCAACAATATCATAAATCTATGCAATTCTACTCTTCAAGTTCCTCGTAGAAGAATTGAACACAAAGTTGGTCTATATTCCTCCTCTAAGTAGTTCACTATTCTATAACTTTAAATATGGGAAAGCATAAGTCACTTTGTAAATGCCAGGTGAAATCTTGGTGCTTTCTTTATCAAATGATCTCAAAAGAAAAGAAAAGTGAATCTATATCAAACAAACCAATGTTGACATTTGTAAAGTTTCACAAAAAAGAAAATGTAATCTGCAAAGTAATTTTCACATACAAATTATATAATGATTTGTAGTTAAGATCTAGGTAAGAGAGTATGGTAAGGCATGTGAGTCTTGGAGCACCACATGAAAACAATAAACAAGACACCTTACACCTTGAAAGTAAGACTCACTCACAAGCGCATGCAAGTACAAACAATTACTCACTCACAAGCACATGTTGAGACCTTGTTTATTATTTTAGAACATATCGGTAACCATATTTTTAAAAATGACAAGGTATTTTACAAAAAATATTCATGTTTTTAAGACGAAGCATTGACAATAGCATAGAACCTTGGACTCCAAAAATGTCTCTATTGTGTTGTTTCTCTCTATTCTGTGCTGGCCTAAGATTGCCCTACATTGTGCTTTTTATTATTTGGTGGTGAAACTACTTTTGTATGCTATATGTTGATATTTACTTTCAACGTGTTGCATTGATATATCAATGGCATTATTTATTATCATGTTGCAACCTTATCTGGTTGATTAGATCCTCCATGAGAATGGCCAGATTCATAATACAAAATAGTGCAGGTGAATTCAAATAAAATTTACCTTGATTTGCTTTTTTCCTTCTTAAAGGATGGGAATCTTCCATATGGAGTTACATGTGCATGATGTTTCCTCTTTCCTTTCCAATGGGGACATTGAAGGAATAATGTCCAACTTCTCACAAACTTAACATGCGATTTTAAACACATCATTATTATGGTGTGGTATTCGAGTTTTCTTTGGACTGGAATCTCTCCTTGCTTTCATTTTCTTCACATGGCCGGAAGAGCTTGATTTTCATCATTAGTCTTCTATGATTTGGATATCAATCTAGATTCTTCTTGGCTATAGTCTATCCACAACTTGTCAAATTTACTTCTTGCGCAAATTCCTTAAACAAATGGGTCCCAAGAATATGGAAAACCATTAAGTGTAGTAGTCTGAAGCTCTACATCATCCATCGAGTCTCCAATAGTTGCTAGTTGGTCCTTGATCTGTGGAATTCTCATGAAGTAGTTGGAGCTGGTCTCTGATTTTCTCATCATTACATTTCTAAGAGTTGATGCCTTAGTGTTAGCTTCCTGTTGGTTATCTTTCTTTCATATAGTATGGTTATGAGGGAATCAAACATTTCCTTTGGGGTCTTCAATTTTAATACATTGGGATCAAGTGATCCTTGATTGAATGTCAGAATCCTCTTGGCCTTGATTACTTTCTTCTTGAACTTTGCCTTGGAATCTTCTTTGTCTAGTTAAGGGAGGGTATGACATGATTCAACAAATCATTCTCTTCTAGAATGAGAATTACCCTATGCTTGCACGATATGAAGTTGTTTGCTCCATCCAAACTATACTCAACTCTCATACTAGTAATCATTTTTCACTGGTAGAAACCCTAAACCTGAGAAATTTCAAATTTCTGAACTTCCTGGCTGTGATCACCGATTGTTTGATGAAGTGTGTTATGGTTAGGCGAGTTGCTCTTAATTGGAATTGGTCCCAACGACTTGGAAAAAGTGCTCAACTTGAGATTGAGAAAATTATTATTCTGGCTGCAAGTCTCAATACGCTTATAGGGAATCCATAAATGTGCATTCATGGAAGTCATATTTCCTATGGCATTATATCTATTTACCTTCCATAAATGCATTTTGGAAGTGACTTCCTCTCTCTCGTCTTAGGTAAATGTGCATTCTGGACAATAACTTCCCTATATGTGGATTTCACGGAAGGTGAATTTTGTATATCGTGCTTTTCATTATATGCATATACATAAGTTGTCATCCGAAATGTGCACCATATTAGCAAGAGCATTATCCCATTTCCCCCAAGAAAATATATGCATTCATTTGGAACCCAGTGGAAATAGTTTTCATATATGTGCATATATGGGAATCCATGCCGTATATGTATCACGAAAATGGTTCCCGGATTAGTATGTCTACATATCGAAAAATTGACCACTTCCATAAATGCACATATATGAAAATGAATTGACTTCCATTATATGAACATAGACCAAAAATACATCCACATTAATATATGCATATACGAAATTGGTCGACTTCCATATATGTGCATATCTGGCCGACCATTTGGTATATGCACATATACAAAGGTAGCTTTTGTATATGCGCATATCTGATG
Source organism: Picea sitchensis (assembly GCA_010110895.2). Classification (NCBI taxonomy): domain Eukaryota; kingdom Viridiplantae; phylum Streptophyta; class Pinopsida; order Pinales; family Pinaceae; genus Picea; species Picea sitchensis. The sequence goes on along the minus strand of SNQJ01S0159260.1, from coordinate 25,931 downwards.
CGATACTGATATATGTGCATATATGAATGTAGTCGACTTCTGTATGCACATATGAAAAGCCTACCATTTTCATATATGTGCATATCACCCACTAATCGGTTTTATATATGTATATATGAAGATGAATTGGGCGCCAGGTATATGCGCATGTCTGACTACCATTTTAGGTATATGTGCATATATGAAGTCGACCACTTTCATGTATGCACATATACAACCAATATTGGTCGACTTTGGTATATTCGCATATATGAAATCCGATCATTTTTGTATATGCACATATAAAGGTGGTCATCGCACCGTGTAATAGCATATGGAAGCGAACCACTTCCATATATGTGCATATACAAAGTCCGACCAATTAGATATATATATGTGTATATATGGAAATTGGCCAGCTTTCCTAACATGCTCATATCACGAAAGTTGACCACTTCCCTATATGTGCATATATAGAATCCGACCACTTGCATATATGCGCGCGTATATGAATGTGTTCGACTTCCATACATGCGCATATATGGAAGCACTTTTGTATATACGCATTTATGGAAGTTTTTTTGTATATGTGCATTTACGAAAATGGTTGGCTTTTTTATATGCGCATATACGTAAGTGATTTCATAAATGCACATTTATGCAAGTTGGATTACATATACGCACATATATGGAAACACGTATATAGGAAATTTGACTTCCATAAATGCGCTTTACGGACGACAACTTCTCTATATGTGCATTCTGGTGACTTTTTGTATATCGCGTGCTTCCCTATATGAACATGTCACGAGGATTGTCATCAGTAAATGCACATTCATGGAAGTGGCTTCAAGCCATGCTTCTATATATTCCAATGAACACATGCTTTCCTGTATATGTGCGCTTCTTGCAAATGAACACATACTTTTCCCTATTCTCCCAATTAAGTGCAGATATGCGAGAGCATGCATCTACGGAAGTCGTATATGGATTTCATTTATGTATATGTGTATATACGGAAGTCGACCACTTCGATATATGCACATATACAGAAGCCACCTTCTGTAAATGCATATTTACTGAAGTTGGTTTTCGTATATGTGTTTTTTTCATATATGTGCATATACAAAGTTGACCACTTCCATATATGTGTATACCGCAGTGACCAACTTTTGTATATGCACGTATCACGGTCGACCACTTCCCTATATGCACATGTCGATACGGAGCAACTTTACATATATGCACACATATAAGAATGTGGTGACTTCGTTATATGCGCGTATCTGACCGAACCGACCGATATATGCATACAAAAGTGGTCATATTTCATATATGCGCATATACGAAAGTGGTGTATATGGAAGTGGTCGGCTTTGGTATATGCGCATATCGAAGACGACCATTTATGTATATGCGCACATATCTGGTGATCAAATTTAGCATATGCACATATACAAAAGTTGGCTTCCATATATGCAGGATTCCATATATGTGCATAATTTGATTTTTGTTTATGTGCATATATGAAATTCGACCACTTGCATATATGTGCATATACGAATGTGGATGGTGGGCACATATACATAAGTGGTCAAATTACATATATGCAAATATACGAAAGTCGACCACTTCAATATGTGTTGGCTGTGATATGCAGTTGACCACTTTTGGGTATATGCGCTACATACTATAGAAGTGGTCAACTTTCATGTAATGGTATACGGGGAAGCCGACCATTTTTGGCTCTAGCATAAACCTTATCACCGAGGAGATGGTATGATTACGGATATCGCGCATATAGTGGTCAACTTTTGTATATGCATATATGAATGTGGTCGACATTCATGTAATGCATATATGAAATCCGACCATTTCGATATATCTTTGCTTGTATATATAAGTGGTCATATTTGTATATATTCTCATATCTGAAAGTGGTGTCATATGTATATGCACATATACGGAAGTTAGCTTCCACCGACTTCTAGTTATGCACATATCACGAGCTTACACATTTCCTTTGGTGTCTTCAGATTACATTATTGGGGATCAAGTGATCCTTGATTGATTCTATTAAGATCCTCTTGGCCTTGATTTCATTCTTCTTGAACTTTTCCAAGGCTAGCACACCAAATAGGGATAGAGTACCAAATAGTTGCAGCATCATCACCATACAAGATAGCACACCTCTTCCAAGAAAGAGCACACAAGAGAAACCACCACCAAGAACTGCAATAGTTGTAGTGTTGTGTCTTCCTTCCTTGCCTCACATTAGCGCCTTCTTCTTGTGTGAGATATGAGTGAGTGTGTGTGTGAATAGGCAATACATCCTATCTATTTATAGTCTTCCAGTCACTTAAGCTAAGGTCTACTTCTTCTCTGGGAAATTCTACTTCCTCTTTTCATTGGCTGACTTCTCCTCCGCGAGGTTCTAATTCCGCTTCATTATTTTCCTATGGGCCAAATTCTCTTCCAAGGTGTTCCATTTTCTTGGGGGAAATGGGATAATAAAGGCCTTGCTTTAGGTATGCCGAAATTAGAGCCATGGTATATGCATGTCTGCAGTGTATTAAGTCGTTCATATCATGTATATAAGTGACAGACAAATAAGTGACAGTTTAAAAAATTAGGAGGTGAAGTGACAGTGGATCAGTTAAATATTGCATGCATTTTATATATGAAAACTTGACCTTTCCAGCCATATGTCACAGAGAAGATGACCCACTTAAGGTATATGTGTCCATTTATTATATTAGAGTATATGTATACTTGAGTGGTCAACTTAGATGCAGATGACAGAATTTTTGTATATGTTATGTGAGAAGTGATCCGGATTTGTATATGTATAAAAAGCGAGGGCCACGATCATATATCACTTATCTCTTAGAGTGGTTGGCTTATGTACGTAGCATATAGGGAAGTGGTCAATTCCATATAATAATGCATATAAGTTGGCGGTACTTCGATATATACACATATCTGAGGGTAATTCGACTTTTGTATAGGCACATATTTGGAAGTGGTCGTATATGCACATATATGAAAATGGACTTTTGTAAATATGCAACAGAAGCCGATGACTTCCATATTTATGAGCTTCTATATATGTACATTTACAGAAGCCAACTTCCATATATGCACATATCTGAAAATGACCGACTTTCATATATGTGCATACCGACCATCCACATTTGTATGTGTGTATATGTAAGTGAGTGCTTTGTATGCACATATAGAAGTGACCCTTAAATATAATAGCATATCTGAAGATGACCCACTTCCATATATCTTTATCTGAAAATGATTTGGCTTTCATATATGTGCATATACGAGAGCCAACCACTTCCGTATATCTTGTATACACAAGTGGTCATCTTACATTATATCATATAAATGTGCATATAAAAAAGCTGACCAATTATGTATATGTGCTCATATACCCAAAGTGGTCATCTTTCATAAATGCACATATACAATCGTCATTTTGTATATGCGGATATACAAAAGTGATCATCTTTTGTATATGTGCATATACGGAAGTTGTCTTTTGTGTATGTGCATTTATGGAAGCTGGCTTCTGTAGATGTACATTTACGGAAGACAGATTTTTTTATATGTGCATTTATAGAAGGTGACTTCCATATATACACTTATAGGGAATCTAACTTCCATGAATGCGCATTTATAGATGACAATTTTCATATATGTGCATATGCTGTAGGTGGTCCAGCTTGACTCTATATGCACATGCTCTGACCAACATTTAGGTATATGTATGTCTGAGAAGCCGGTTACTTTGTATATGCACATATACAAAACTATTTCCACTGGGTTCTGAATGAATGCATATATTTTCTTGCGGGAAATGGGATAATGCCCTTGTGTATATGTGCATATATGGATGACAACTTTTGTATGTGAATATCTGAAAGGCATATACAAAATTCACCTTACTGTGGTGCACATATAGGTGTCATTAAGTAAATGCGCATTTTGGAAACGTGCTCTCTAATCGCCTTCCAAATTGTGCATTTACGGAAGACGACTTCTGTATATACGCTTATAGGAAATATGACTTCCATGAATGCATTCACGATTCCCTATAGAGTGCATGTGTGAGATTTGCGGTTGCACAATCATTTTGCAATCCCTAGTTGAGAACTTGTTCCAAAGTCGTTGGGACCAATTTCAATTAGAGGAGAACTCTCTAACCCTAGACACTACTTTGCAACTGAGATCACCAGTTTGGAAGTTTGAAATTTGCAATTTTTTGGAGTTAGAAGGTTTCTACCCAGTGAAAATGAGTTACAGTGAGAGTTGAGGATAGGCTAGATGGGCGACAACTGTATCATGTGGAAGCATAGGGTACTTCTCATTCTAGAAGAGAATGAGTTGTTGGATCATATTAAGCAAGTCCTCCCGTAACTAGAAGAAGAAGAAGCCAAGGCAAAGAGTTCAAGAAGAATGAAATCAAGGCCAAGGGGATGCTGATAGATTCAATCAAGGATCACCCGATACCAATGTATCAAAATTGAAGAAACCAAAGGAAATTTTTTTATTCCTTGATGATACTATATGAAAGCAAGAATACCAGTAGGAAGCTTACACTAAGGCATCAACTTAGAAACGTAATGTTGAACAAGTTAGAAATAGTCTCCAACTACTTCATGAGAATTGCATAGATCAAGGACCATCTAGCAGCTATTGGAGACTCGATTGGATGTTGAACTTGTGACTACTACACTTAATGGTTTTTCATCTTCTCGGGACCCATTTATTCAAGGAATTTGCACAAGAAGTAAATTTCCCAAATTTGATAAGTTATTGAATAGATTGTAGCCAAGAAGAATCTAGATTGATATCAAAATCATAGAAGACTAATTATGAAGAAAACCAAGCTCTTTCCACTCATGTGAAGAAAGGAAGAAAATTCGATGCGAAGAAAACTTCGAGACCACACCGCCAAGAGGATGTATTTAAAATCATATGTTACACTTGTAATAAGTTGTGACTTTATTCCTTTCAATGTCCCCATGGGAAAGGAAAGAAGAAACATCAGTACATGCAGTTGATATGGAAGAGCCCTCATCTCATAAGAAGGAAAAGGAATCGAAGGATGACGGAATCGAAGGCATATTTTATTTTGGAATTCATTGTACCTTATTTTATTTTGGAAATCGTCATTGTCATGGAGGATCTAATTAGCCACATAAGGTTGCAACACGATAATAAATCATGCCATTGATATATCAATGCAATATGTTGAAAGTAAATATCAACATATAGCTTACAAAAATAATTTCACCATCAAATAATAAAAGCACAATATACCTGGGACTATGTAGGCGGTACATAATAATGGTAACAACACAATGAGAGACATTTTTTGGATTCAGGTTGTATGCTATTGTCAATGCTTCATCTTAAAAACATGAATATTTTTTTGTAAAATACCTTGTCATTTTTAAAAATATGGTTACCTATATGTTCTGAAATAATAAACAAGGTCTCAACATGTGCATGAGTGAGTCTTACTTTCAAGGTGTAAGGCATCATGTTTATTGTTTTCATGTGGTGCTCCAAGACTCACATGCCTTACCATACTCTCTTACCTAGATCTTAACTACAAATCATTATATAATTTGTATGTGAAAATTATATAATGATTCATTTTTCTCTTACTTTTTTATTTATCTAATATTTCTTTTTTCAATCAATGCTCTATAGCTATTTATCTTGTCAACTTTTGGGGACTCATGAGAGGCTTCCCTAATGAATTTTCCAATAATCTTACAATATTTGTCATACCAAAGGTTATCCATAGGTATTCAATATTTTTGTTGCTTATAGATATATTTAATCTATTTTATAAATCAATTAGAAAAAATAGGCTTTATTTTTGTTGAAGATAAAGTTTTTTTTCATTATTAGAAGTTTCTATGATGATATTTTTATGCACAAAAAAATTAGAGTTAACATTAAGGGTATGTGATCCAACTTAGGCTCATGGTCATTTAATATGTCAAAATTAACTATTTGGTTGGATACAAGGATATCAAATATAACATAATCTACCACACTATTGTGAAGTCCGTGAATAGATGTCATCCACTTGGAGTTTACCAACTCATTAAATCATTGCAAATTGCTCGGTCTTGGGTGTTAGCACATAGTCATGAGGGGTGCTCTCACGAAAGATAAGTCCCCTTGGGTAAAAGTGATTTGGAAAACCATTTTTCCAAAGTTTGGAGGGCGGGCACGTCATTTTAATGGCAGGCGGTTTAGGCAGTAGAGATCTCTGGCCCGGGGTTTCATTAGGAGCCCCTAGCCATTCTTCCTTTAATGGGGGGTCCAGATGGTGATTTCAAACGGTTGAGATTGAGGCACCTAGATCGATTACACTCAAGCAATTCTGGACCCCCCCCCATTACTTTAATAGGGGGTCGGAGATGATGATAATGATGACGTGGGGCCCCCTTCCTGTCGTTTCACCTTCTTTTCCATTTTCTTCCCACCATCTATTCTCCACTTGACCTCGTGGTGGGGCCCATTCCCTTTTGGCCTCACAAAACCCTATGACATCTGTTTCGCTCCCTTCCATGTCAGCCTCTCGTAAATAATGTGTTCCCCATTACGAGTTTATCCTATCACCTTCGCCCCTTCTTCTTACCATGTGTCTCGCATTGTTTTTCCATGATCACTCCCTTTCTCCTTTCCACACCAAGCATGCTAGATCCTCCATGACCTATCCATTAGACCATTCGGCTGATCCAAGTGGCACCATCAGGAGACCTCCATAGGAGGAGAGTTGACGGTTCGATCCCTATGAAGCAATTATTGAAGTGGTTGGAGGTGGTTGGACATCATCTTAAATAAAGTGGAGAGATCCAACAAAGGATTAAAAACGTAATAGATTCATCGTAGAGACCCGGTCGAGTCGATTCGTCTATCATAGAGATGCATGATGCGTCCAGTCTTCATGTGAACTACCGAGAGACATGCGGAGACAAAATGTTTTTAATCACGGTTTCGTTTTGATATTTGTTGTTTTGTTTTGAGTATATGTAGGCGTGTTCACCATTTTGTAATCTACTCGATGGTTGACTGGGCTCCCGTTATCATTTTATGAAGCACTGGTTTCTTTGGTTATCTATTGGCACTTGAGACTTCTTGCCTTATGGATGTCGACCGCCCATCTCTTTGTTTACACTGTGTTAGAACATCTAGGAATTGGAGGATCCAATCGAGGGATTCTTGTTATGGGATGATGTAGGTTGGATCACCGTAATAGTTGCATTATCTCTAATCAATTCTTGTATTTTCTCAGCGAATGATTTGGAATTAGAGGATCCAATCAATTCACCCTTGACTCCGAGAAACTTCGGAGACGAGGGATCTTGCATTACAGTTTTCTTCCTCAAGTTGTTGAAGGCATGATGCCAGAGGTAGTCTTTCTCACTCATCTCACCAAGTCTTCCATCTACCCATTTTGTCAACTCATTGATGGAAGTTAGAACAAGACCTCCTTTGTTCAGCTACGTGCCGGGCACGGTCCACAGTTTAAAGAGTGATACCTTCACGGGTCTCTACCCGATTTGATAAGCCCATTAAATTTATTAAGTGACATAAGCCGATGGGTGTTGGGCTCTCTTATTAAGTAATCAGGTGACTTCCACAGCCTTAACATTTATTTGCAGTTGCTCGAGGGGGCAGTTGAAGATATTCCCACAGAGGTTGAGCGACCTTGAGCCTACGATTGAAGGTGCATGGGGCATTGAGCCCTTAAAGATTTCTACCATGCACCTAGTGACTCCATGGCGACTCAAAGGTTTCCACATATTTGTTTTAGTTGTAGCTACTGTTACTTGCTTTGAAAGCCCAACTAGAGGAGCTTTCGAGAAAGGTTTAGTAGCTTCTTTCTCGACTGAGAAGCTTCTACAGGTACAACAACAACATAAGATCGGCCTTGGATGGTGAACAGGACCGGGCATATTCAAACTCTATGTGAATCTTTCACACAGGGCTCCTGCGGTTGAGGATCGATTGGCGACTCCAGTTCGAAATGGAAAATCCTAGCTCGGGTTTGCTCTCCTTTGGTACTACGCTTTATTCACAGTTTTCTAATATTTGTCCCTTCTCAGGATGAATGGAAGCGTTATTTTCCCATATTTATGGAGCATGAAGAGGACAACCCTGTTGAACATCTTTGTGAGTTTCATGAACTCATCGCGTCCGTTGGAATACATCCTTGAGGATGTGTGCGAAGATGTTATGTTCGTTAGAAGGGGATGCGTAGAAATGGTATCATTCTTTACCCCTACTAGCATTTCTTCACTCTCGAAGTTCCATGCAGCTTTCGTCGCCTATTACGAAGAGTTTTATCCCTGCCCGTTAGTTTGCCCTTAACTGTGGTGGGGATACCACAACTCTATACCGGATGAAGTTGTTTAGGACGTAGGCTATGAGGATGATCTTGATGGCCTGGATCAAAGCTCCGTCCTTTCTCCTCCCCATTCATCTGCATATGTGGTAGGTTATGAAAGTGATGAATATCGCAGGGGAGGAAGAAAATGCCACTGAGCAAGTGATGGAGCGGTGAAATCACCTTAGCGGAAGGTTAAAAGTGAAGCGATAATGGAGAGGATCCTCCGACCTTGGAAGAAGATTTTCGAGTGAACTAATGGAGTGATATCTGCTGCCAAAATGTAAAAAAGTGGAATGAGAGAGACAGCGAAGAGGATTTTCTATTCTTCGAGGCAGATGATCTAAGCGACTCTTTTGAAGAGATTATTGAAGATTTCTTAGATGCATTAGCACCTACCCTCGATGAGCCTGCTGTCTCCGGATTTAAACGAAGAAGCCATTGTGGAGAGGATCGTTCTTTCTTCCTTCATGATATTTCCCATGATGTATTTACATTTGGGATTGAAGGAGATGGGGCCATTCCCTTTTACAAGATATGGGGGAGTGTGGGAAAATAGGGAGACCATTTGGCGCACGGTAATTTTTCTATCGAGGAGCCGATGAGCGGCGACCACCGACGTGTTGGGCCTATGATGTGTCCACTCACGTGCTTGCTCCGATATTGATACATGAACAAGCATTGTAGCGAGAGGAGGCGCATGTCGCAATTTTCTGGGAAATTGACCTCGTTCACTGACCCTGTCGACCAAATACATGAATTAGCATTTCTTGCCTTGGGCATACCTTCATCTTCAGTATGATGAGATGAATTAAAGGATGTAACCATACTGATGTCTAGTTACATCGTTTGTTATCCATCATCGGTAGATTGAAGGAGATTACGTTAGAGTTACTTGAATGGCTATGGTGGAAGTTTTCTTTCACCTAGCCCCATGTAAGTTCTAATAGCTTAGGATTTGTACATAAATAAGATATTTTGAGCATGTATATTATTTTGTTTTGCTATTACTTTTCATTTTAGCCATTTTACGTGAGGGGTTTTGAGCTTGACTCCATAGCCCAACAACAAAGCACTAAATCTGCAAAAGTGTTCCTAGAGAATCACAGGGACAACTCTATCCCCAATGGAGCCTAATGTTAGCACATAATCATGTAGAGGGTGCTCTCTTGAAAGAAGCGTCCCTTGGGCAAAGAAAGAGATTGAAAACCCATTTTCCCAAAGTTTAGAGGGTGAGCGTGTCATTTTTATTAATTGAAATGGAGTTTAGGACGGTAGATATCTTCCATCCTAGATGCGGTGAGGGTTTCATTACGGATCCCCTCGCCATTACGCCTTTAATGGGAAGTGCGAAATCCGGGCATTTATCAAGCGATTAGGATTGAAGGTTGCCCGGATCGACGGCAGCTCAAGCGTTCGGACCCTACGCCGTGCGCCTTTAATGGTAGAGTCGGGAATATTTATTGATGTGATTGCTAACGTGGGTGTGGCCTTCTTTGCCATTTTCTTCACGCCATCTATTCTCCCACTTGGCGTGTGGGGCGGGTTCCCTTTGGCCCCTCCTAAGCCCTCAGACATCTGTCACGCTCCCTTCTCGTCGACCTCCATAAATGTGTGTTTAGGTACCAATTTATCCGTCACCTTTGCCCCTTCTTTAACGCCGTAATTCTCACCCACATTTGTTTACGTGATCTCTCCTTTCTCCTTTCCGCCAAGCATGCCGGATCTGCCGGATCCTCCATATTTCTATCCATTAGACCGGATTCGGTGATCCGTTGGCTGTAGGGAAGACCTCCGTCCGGAGGGTAGAGTTGACCCAGATTGTTCCTAATCCCAAGAAGAAGTTATTGGGGGTGGTTGGAGGTGGTTAGACATTGTCTCAGCCATAAATGGAAAGGTAAGCGAAAGGATTAAGCATGTTGATTCATCTGCCCGGACGGTCGAGTCGATTAGCGTCTTGTCATAAGTGCATGATCGTAAATTAAATACGGACTATCGGAAGACATGCAAACGAAATGTTTTTAATGCATTTTCTAGTTTTTTTTCTTTGTTGTTTTGTTTTGAGTATGTGAAGTGTTGACCATTTTGAATCTGTGATGGTTGAGCTGGGCTCGATTGTAAGTTTTACTTGAAGCCTTTGGTTGCTTTCCTGGTTATGTGTGTACTTTGAGACTTCTTGCCTTATGGATGTCGACTTCTTTCCATCTCTTTGTTTACAACATTTTTAGAGCATTCGAATTGGAGGATCAGGTCAAGTTCGCGTTGTTATAGGATGATGTTTGTTGGATCACTGTAATAGTTGATTTGTTTCTAATCGGTTCTTGTATTTTCTCAATCTTGAATGATTTGGAATTGGAGGATCGAGTCAACTCACCCTTCAGTTTCCCGAAACTCAGAACCAAGAGGATCTTGCATTATGAGCTTTTCTTATTCAAAATTTCTTTGAAGGCGCGATGCAGGAGTAGTCTTGCTCACTCACTCACAGTGCCATCACGCCCATTTTACAATCAACTCCTTGTGAGTTAGATCAAGACCTCCTTGTTCTTTCGTGCAATTTTGGTCCACGAGGATTAGAGTGATACCTTCCCTAGGTCTCTACCATTTGATCACTCATTAGAATTTATTGAAGTGGCATAAAGCCCGGTGTTGACCTGCTCCTGTGAAATCCGGGGTATTTAGAGCCCTTCAACACTTAGCAACTACAGGGTTTGATCAATCTTCAAAGCTCTTTCATATCCTGATTAATTCTAGGTCCTCATCTAACCATAGAGGGTTAGGGTTGGAGATATCCCATAGGATTATAGCTTAATTACTCATTACTCTGGTATTAATATTACCTTCATTTCTTAGATTCAAAATATTATGATATAAGCCATTGTATGGAAAAAATTATTTAAATTGTTTTTCTTACAAAGTAGAATTTATAGGTGCAAAATAATATATTGCTAAATATATTTATTTAGTGTTAGTGTATAAAATATCCATCCATATGTACTAGTTGAAATGATATTTCTTGTGAAGCTTAATGTAAGGAGAAATTTCATTCCTTACATAAAAAGTTATGCATCCACTCCCTCTACAAGACGATTTATTATTCTATATTGACCACAAAACAAAACCATCTATATTAGGGACCCTAAATTCTTTATGCTCGTAAGTTTCAACAAACAAAATAATATCAATTTCACCAAGAATCCAACTTAACTTGGAGCCTTTACACTATGGAAAGCTATGACATTCAAAGAGAGGATCCCACTTTTGTCAAATTTCTATTTATTTCTCTTTATTACAAATAATTGTTTTCTATTTCTAATTACTACTCATTTTTGTTCCTTCCTAGCTTCTTTTACCTTTTTGAGATATTTCCATATTAACCTACTTTATGTTCAATTACTTTATGAACCTCTTTGATTTTATGAGATATGTTACAATTTCAATAGTAACTTGTTTTTAACTCTTCTACGACTAATTCTAAATTATTTAGGACCAAATTATTATATATCTTTTCTTATAATTATTTGTCATCCATTTGTTATTTCATTTTTTAATATGGTTTTTTCATTTGGTTACTACTTTATAGAATGAATTGTTGGATAACATGTTTGTTATTCTCCCCACCAGGTTCAATTCCCTCAAAGTGGAGCTCCACATATTATCTTTGAACATAAAATAAGTTCCTACTCCTAATTTATTTTTAAATCCAACTCCAAGTAACTATTTCCATTATAGATTGATCTGCTCTAAAACTAAAAACTAAAATGCATATATGCTCCATTCACAACTAAATACAGTTCTATATCCAAATCCAATCTTTTGGATAATATTTGGGTGTAATTCAAAAAATCAACTCCATCTACACTCTATGTTATTTATGGGAGTTGTACTCTTACTATACTTTGTTTTGTGTTTTTGTTTATTCAATTACAAATATATATTTTATATTACTCTTTATCTTGTATATTTTGAATATTAAATTGATAAACTAATTTGAATATGAGCGCTCAGATTCAAGATTCAAATTCAAATGAGCGCGCTCAGATTCAACTTCAAATTGACTCTACAGTCCCTTCACGCTTTGCAGTCCTCTCACGCTTCGCAGGACTGTCTGTCGGCGCTTATGGAGTTGACAGTGTTTAATGCTATGCAGACGCTTTGCACTTATGGAGATGACAATGTTTAATGCTATGCAAATTTGTGGGTATTGGATCAGATTGCAACAAACTGACGAAGTCAAAGGAAATAGAGATGGAACGGCGTTTGGATTGAAGCGGTTGAAATGGTTAATGCGGAATCTAAATTAGAAGAAGGTCGGAAGAATTAGCGGCATGCTATGGCATTCGCACCATGCACTTTATACCCATTGGCATCCATCATCCGATCTGCATGAGCTTGGTAGCACGGCCATCCATCCTGCAGAGTCTTAAAGACTCTGCGGTAATTGAATATTGCTCACCATTTCAAAGAACGATAGATTTCTTCCTTCGGCCAGCATTAGGAGGACACGTCACATGTGTTTAGCTCCCGAAGTCTCCTTTATCCAACCGACCACATGTGTTAGATTCCTTTGGTTGGTTGAGAGAAGACGTTTGTGGTTTCCACCTACTTCCCCTAGGAATATGAAAGCCTGGTTTCCACCTACTTCACCTCACCGACAATCATTTTATTGGGCGATGGCCGACCATAACCACTACTTTGTCGAATTTAGCATTCATTACATGGAAGAGCATCTTGTCATTTACTTTACAGTTGCACTAATTTAAATTTATTAAAATCATAATAGTATGTTTATATTTTAATTTGTTATAAACAATTTATTTATATGGGACATTTCTATTATTTCCTATTAATTAATAATAAAGATAAATTTTTATTAGTTATAAATCTTAAGATGAATCACATAAATATAAATATATATAGAATCTATTTATGTTTAACCAAATTATAATGAAAAATTAAATAAAGTTAAAACTTTATTTATGTTTAGCAAATCATAACAAGTATTTGCATTTCAATCTTCTATTTATATCGGCACTTTTCTACTAACAATATCAGGACTTTTTACTAATGGTTATAAAATCTCAAAGTCAAAACTTTCCTCATATATTTTTAATTGTATTTATAACTTAAATATTTTGGTCAATGACAACTAGGGGCTTGGGATGATGGGGAGAGAAAAATATATGGAGCATTCTAAAAATATTTGCAAAATATTTATCATATTGTTATCAATGTAGCTAGAAATGGAAGAACAAAGTGAAAAGAATTATAATAGATAAATATGCATGGAATCGAGAAAAAGGGAATGATCATTTTTTAGAACAAAGGAGTGAGGATTTGATGATGCAATAAATTGAACAAATAGAACCACAATTCTCATTGTTGTAATCACAATTTTGGGTTTTTGTGATGTTTAAGGTTCATTTTGTGCAAGTCAACTTAATCAAGAACATACAAGTTAGAGAATTTTACCAATATTAATAGAGGGTTTAATCCCAAAACATAATCATTAAATGGTTTTATGAAATAAAGAAAAACTATACATTATCTTTATGATGAGCTTGACGAAACTTGTATAAGATTGGTGGATTGTTGAGAGGTTTACATTCAATTCTTAGTTATGTGTTGTGTTCCCATTATCTATTGTACTAGTGGGGATGCCATGAACTACATACTAAATGGTTGAGAGGCCACTAATATGCTAAAATAATAATCATGTTAGATACCAAAGATATAACCATGTCACGGATTTTAACAGGAAAACACATAACATTATGAATGAAATAAAAAACTATGAATCAATGTGTTTGATACTATTAGTGAGATAGAATATGTGAACATGAAAAAGAGATAACGATTTCCTTGGGTTTGCTCAATCACTATTGTTTTCTCTTCAAAATTGGCATTCATCAATCCATTTTTAATTCATCTTACTAACAATCTCGATGTCATTACAATTTGCATCCATGACCTACTAGTATTTTTTTTCGATTTTTATAGAGCTGAGAGGAAAAACAACAAATGAAGTGACATTCTAGCGAGTGTTGGAGGGAAATATAACAAAGAAAATGGTATTATGGTGAATTAATGGGATTCAAAAATATGGATTATGTAAACTAAATGTGAAATCTACATCTAATGAGCAGGGTCCCCATTGCATTAAAGATGAGAAGTGTTGGTCCCCATTATGTTAGATTTCTTTGTTTATGTAAACTAAATGTGAAATCTACATCTAATGAGCAGGGTCCCCATTGCATTAAAGATGAGAAGTGTTGGTCCCCATTATGTTAGATTTCTTTGTTGAAAAAGTAAACTCCATGACACTATCTAATAGAGCATGAATCTTCTATTTCACTTTCTTAACTATGAAAGTACTTGGACTTTGCAAATAAATGACTTGTTGTGACAATTGTGAGTAGTTGAGAAGATTTGGTTTGAGTGTGTCACACGATCTTGCCAATGATATAATTAGATGACGTGGGCATGTTGAACTGTTGGTCAATGGAAAATGGGGGCTTAATCTTCATCGTTCTTACTTAATAATTGGAGGAAAATAAGTCCAAAGCAACTCAAAATCCAACACTAGATGCATCCTAAGGTATGGATGTATATCAATGTTGAGGGATTGTTACCACATTGGTAGTTGATGGTGTATGGATAATGGTCAATGATTATAATGTGGAACCTTGAATCTCTCTCTTTTTGTATGTGAAGCTTTACATTGTACCCAACCAAGAAGTTGTCTTGGACACAAATATTACAATGGATTTATGTGTATTTCATTAAGGTCTATCATATAATATGATTGACTTAGCACTAAGATTTTTGGATCTACTCAATGAAACATGTTTCTTTGTTGGGTATTTTTTTTTAGCAGATGAAAATACGTTGCTAGTTAGACAAGGTAGATAATAAAATTCAATGGGTAGTATAGGTTTAACTCAAAAGCATAGTTCGAAAGGCATTCGGTGCTTAGAGTTATATTGAAATCATTGTGGTTGTGTTAAATGAATGCCATATTTTTTTCCCAATTGTAGGGGTCGACGATTATAACATCATATGGAAAATGTCCAATTCACTGTAAGATTTTAAACCATTTACATTAATGCAATGAAAACAAAAATTATTAACACAGAAAATAAAACAACTTCAATCACACATATACATAGATATTACCCTAGAAACCCAAGTGGGAAAACCAACAACCTGTTTTAGAGTCGCACCTCTAATTCTATTCATAATCCAAATTCATTATTTAGAATAAAGTATATAGGATCCCATGGCATCCAAAAAAACTCTAATCCATTGACCTGGATTAGATTAGAACCTCAATTCATTAACTAGAATTAGAAAACCATAGGTTGAAATACCATGCACCACTAAACTGCCAAAGGATAAAATCCACCCTCGCCTAAGGTGAAAGACCACCCAAAAATTTGGCGAATAAACCCCCCAAAAAATTTTATTGGGGGCTCTGCCCTCAAATCCCTAATAGAGGGACCCACAACCATGCAAGGAATATAACACATACCCAACATTCTCCCACTTGTTGTTTTCTTTGCATACAAGGGTCACAAGATTTCATGATCAATAATCCAGGGTAGAAATGCCCATTGATTCTCTACACCAAGAAAACTTCTCAGTGCTCACATATTTTTTTAATGAATCCACAACATTCTCCAAAGTGTCCACCTTCACCAACAACACCTTCTTCTATTCAACCATGTTTCTAACAAAATGATACTAAACATCGATATGCTTTGTCTTATAATGATAAGTTGGGTTCCTTGATAAGAAGATTGCACTATGAATCTCACAATATTATGGCGTCATTTACCGGAATGACCAATGAAGGAACCCCTTTGCCAAGGGAACCTTTTGTTTTTCCTTCTTATGGAAACATTGGTCCTCCTTACATCTCTACTTTGAGTCTTCCAGGTCTCACAATTGGATTACCAGTATGGTTGTTTTCCACTCAGATAATCCTGAATGCAGCTAGTGCTTCTGTTGTAATCACTTCCCCCCAAGAACATCAACCTCATGTTGATCCTTCGCCTTCTTCACCAATCAGATCTTCTTCACCTTGTCCACTTGCAAGGTCTTCTTCTATTCATCTTCTTCGCTGAGTGAAAGCTCCGAAGCTAGTAACCCGGTGGATAAGAAGAAGAAGAAAAGGAAGAATAAGAAGAAGAAAAATAAACAAGGGTTCAAGCTTCCAACCATTGATAAACATGTTGGAAAAAAACTAGATATTGATAACTATGTTGGGAGTGTTGATGATGCCAAGATCACCCAAACAACCCGTAATCCAAAGTACCCTTACAGGATTTGTAAGGGTAGCCATATTCTTAAAGATTACCCTAGTCTATCCAAGTTTGTAGAAGTATGGTCTACACACCCTCGCCAACCCATATCGGTAGCCTCTGAACAACATGCTGACAACCTCCTGTCAACTAGTCAAGATATCGTTGGGAAGAAGAAAATTAGAGTCAAGTTCACGTGTATGTTATGTGGAGGAAAAACAAGCATCGTCTCGATGCTTCTAGAAGGAGAAGCTTCTATGGTGAGCTGGCATCCAATCGGTTTTGATCTTACTCGCTTTCCTGATTTAGTGGGATCATCCTAACCTCCTCACCTTATCCTTTTTAGCTTATAAAAGGAGAAGAGTTCTCATGGGAAAAGTTAGTTGGCTAGCTTGGTAGCTTGGGAAATTTAGCTTGATTGAGTTGGCTAGATTTTGGTGTGAGATTGAGTAATTTTTGTAGCTTTGAGCTTTTCTTTGTCAAGATAGATTGTTGGTCTCAGAATATGTGGAGCAAGAAGTGTGAGGGAAGCAAGGAACTGTTGGAAGGAACCTGACAACATCAAGGAATCTGGTTGTATCGTTCTTCCACGTTATTTAATACAGATATACTTTTCTTTCCTATATGAATGTTATTTGTCCATATTGTATGATTTCTTGATCACATACATAGTTTCATATCAAATAGACTCTGTTATTCTTGTCTTCGTTGGATTGTGTTTCTTTGCAGATACTTCTCCATAAGCCTTACAACGAAGCTGGGATCACATTATTGAGGTCAGGTCTACAACATTTAAAAGGTATGTTTTGGATCCTCTTCCTATTTGATAACTGAAATSTAAGGGAAGTTTAGTATAYTGTCTTGTTTTGTTCTAGTTTTGTGGTGAAACTAGGGAGATTAGCTTGTGTCCGCACTTATTGATTTGTCCGATAACAAAATTGGTGACTCCACTAGGGAACATATTGTTTGCCTAGTTTGTCTTTCTTTCTTTCTTTGATTTCTTGGGTTCTGTTTTTTGAGTCACTGGGAGATCCAGCTTGACTCTCTGACTGTTAAACCTCACTGGAAAAACCTTCATCCTTTTTATTTATTTTTTTCCATTTTTCCTTTGATCGTCGCACCCTGCTTTGAGAGACACTGTGACGATCTAGGATCGACGCACTCTGCCTATTAGACATAGTGTATCATCGTCGCATAGTATTTGTTCTCTAGCCTGTGATGATTAAGGATCGTCGCACTGTGTTAGTCTACAACCTGCAACGATTGTGGAAAAATCAATTTTTGGTGGTTTTCCTTGCCCAGATCTGTGATAAGTGTTTGGGGTGATTTGTTGGGTCTGATTACAGTCTTCTTGACAACTTTAAATATTCTTTTAACCATCTTTGCTTTGTTTTAGCTTGTTTTCTTTTGAAATATTTGATCTCTTGCTTTGAGTGTCTTTCAATTACAAAGCTTTGTTTTTCTTTAGAATTGTTTAGTGAAAAGAACACTTTTTTTTTTTTTTTTGAATAACTCGTGTTAAAAGAAAAACCTTGTTTGGGTTGCTTTTATCTTGAAGAAGCTTGCTATTTATTTTAGTGTATTTTTGAAACAAAAAATATTTATTTATTTATTTGTATTAGTTTGGGGGCATCTTTGCATTTGAAGTAGCAAAATTGCATGGTTTTTGGCATTTTTGGTCTTGAATTCTTAAAAAAAAAATTCCCCCTCATGGTCGGGGTGGGGGGGAAAGAATCGTGTATTGGTGTACAATATATTAGGCTCATTTATTAAAGTTCTTGATATTGATGAGTTTGATAAAATTTTGGGACATTGTGCATATGGGAATGATAAACGCTTTCTCCTTCTTGTAATATAGCTTTCATCGAAGTGAAATATTTTCATTCTCATTTCTTTGCATTGTTGAGAGTCGGTCAAAACATCATTTAGTCCATGCCATTTTCCTCTTGAGTAACAACAACCTTAAAAATAAATCACTTATAAAATTGATTAGACATTTTTATATTTTCTGGTAGAAAACC
>SNQJ01S0159259.1:40716-52930 GCA_010110895.2 Picea sitchensis | reverse complement strand
ATGGTGTGGTAGGCTCTACATCTAATGTCTTTGTGGGCTAGTTAGCTAGACAATTGGATCAACTAAATGTTTCATCACACCTATCAAATACTCCACCCACTACTTAAACTGCTTAAGTTCCCATTCAAACCTTTGAGATGAATTTGGCGTAGTACACACAATTGAAGAATCCTAAGAAACCTAGAGGAAAGAAGAAAAACAAAAAGAATAACTCTAATAATGATCACGAGACTTCTTGAACCAAAAAAAATCCTAGTGGAGGCACTAAGGAGAAGAAGAAGAATAGGTTCCCCTGCAATATTTGTGGGGAGGACCATTCTACTCATCATTTTCCAAATTTGGATGAGATTCATAAGTACTTTTCCGAACATAAATCTCCCTAGAATCATGTTGTTTTAACCTATGTGTTTCCTCCCTAGCCACAATAAATGGTTGCCAAAAATCCTACCCCTCTGCAAGGGGGCATCATAGGTACCCCTCAGTTTGAGGGTTCATCCTTAAATTCCACGGTGTTCATGTGTGACTAGATGGTCTCCTTGCAAATAAAAGCTTGCAACTATGAAACTCCTGAGGTTGGTCATGCAAATTAGGATCAATTCCCCTCTTCCAGCCCAGTGGCCCTCTCCAGATAGAGAATTCATCATTCAAGAAACTGCTTCACCCACCCAAAGGTGTTCTTTGAAAAACAATTCATAACCCCAATGCACAAGCTTCCCATAACTACAACATTATAAAAGACTTGGCCCAGGCACCATGTGCCATGTATTCTCTCAAATTCCTATAGATATATTCGACATAGCGTAAGGAATTATTGTCAACCATAGGTGGGGTTGATACCTCAACATTTAGTGTGATTACATTTGATGTACCAAGCTCAACACAATATCTCCCACCAAATTTATTTTCAAATCCAAGTAATAGTTACTGGGAAAATTGTTGATATTTTGATGTAACTACGAAAGATATTCTTTTGTATTTGTATTGGTCAAACCTCAAGAAGGTTATTTTAATATTATTGTATAAATCGACTCAAAAGAAATTATTATTTTATTGTTATCCTTATTGTAAAAGTAAAAACAACCCCTCTTAGGGTTGTGTCTTTTTAGGAGTCAAATTATATGTATAAATAGAGGTCGAGTTCCTCTCATTTGTACACACACATAACTCACCTTCTCTTTTGTATTTGGAGCATAGAAAAGTAGGTCTAGTGCAGGAGGTCTTGGTTTCTTGGTCTTTGGTATATTGGTCTTGGTATATTTGTGGAGAGCTATAATGTGACATTGTACTAGTTGAAGGAATCTATACTGGAGAATTGGTTGCTAGCTTTTCTCCCCCACGAGGGTTTCCCAGGATATATCTTGTGTTCTGTGATTGTTTATCTTCAAGTGATCCTATTACATGAAATTGTTAATGAATGTTAAAGAATATAACTGTAACTTCTAAAATTATAACATGGTATGAGCATGTCTGAATAGAAGACAATTCACAGATCTAGAAGAAAAAATGAGCCATTTTTATTGATAGGAGTGGTTGTCGGACAAGACAAGACCACCAACAAGTGCACCCTAGTGGAGCACATCTTTTCCCTGGATCAGATCTTCAGAATCCAAGATTTGTGATTTAGGGGAAGGATGAATACCAAAACCAAGATTGATGAGAATATGGAGGGAGCTAAAAACTTCATAGCCTGGAGGTATAGAGTATCCCTCCTCCCAAAAGAACATGATATAGATAAGTTCACTAAAGAAGAGGTTTCAGAACCAGAGGGAGATGAGGCTAAAGAAAAACACAAGAAGGATATGGTCAAAGAAAAGAGGATTATTGCGGACTCCATTAAGGACCATCTTATTCATCACATATATTTATTATCCACTCCAAAATAAATGACAGATGCCTTAACCCGACTGTTTGAAGGAAACAACATCAACCAAAGAATGACCTTGAGAACTCAGTTAAAGAACGTGAGGATGAAGAATTCAAAAACTATCCACTCTCACTTCTCAAGAGTGAACCAGATCAAGGAGCAGATAGAAGCCATTGGTGATACAATGAATGGAGAAGAAATGGTGATGAACACCTTGAATGGACTCCCAAGGTCATGGGATGCATTTATTCAAGGGATATTCTCAATAAGGAATCTACCCAAGTTCAGTAGTCTATGGGAAGATTGCAACCAAGAAGAATCGAGGATGGCAGTGAGAGAATATAAGATGACATATGATGATAAATCCCTAGCCTTCCAAACCAAGAAAGGAAAGATAAATAAAGAACCCTCATCACCCGAAGAAGTTTCAGAAGGGCCGAAGAAATAACCCAAATATCAGATGTTTCTGTTGTCAGAAAATGGGACACATTGCTATGAATTGTTCCCTCATTCAGAGACCAAGGGAAAAGAAAGGAGGTAGAAGGCACCATGTTCATACAACTGAAGATGATGATCCATCCAAGAAGGTTGCAAAGGAATATGAATCAAGTGATGAGGAGTATGTTCTTATCTCAGCCCTTACAAGAATTGTCACTCATGGAAATGACATTTGGTCGGTGGACAATGGTGATTCCAATAACATGACATGTTATAAAAACTCCTTGTCTAACCTTACTCATAAGGATTCACCATACAAAGTGAAATTGGGAGATGACTATCAGTATCTGATCAAAGGAGTAGGAGAAGTTTTTACAAATCAAAATTCCTCACTTATATAGTGTCACACTTTCATTGTCGCAAGTGTCGCAAGTGTCACAAGTGTTGCAATTTCATTGTCGCAAGTGTCGTAAGTGTCACACGTATCACACTTTTATTGTCACAAGTGTCACATTCACTTATCCTAAGTGTCACATCTTGAATGAAACCATAAAAACACTTGCTACAACCCCTAAAACATGTTAGAAGAAGAAGCCCCATCATTTGACAGTCAGAACAAGTATTTTACATAGGGAATTTCTCATCTTGGTGACATGTTGGAAGATCAATGCTCCTCTGCTCATACATAGGGAGTGATAGCGCTCCTTTTCCATATTAGGGGGGTGCTGTAGCACTCTGTTGTCCACTTTAAGGGAGCACTAAGTTGGTTGAGGGAATCTTCGAGGAGATCCCATTTTCCTTTAAAGACAACTATGGATGGGTTGAGTTAGTTTGGCTCGAATATGAATCCAGGGTCACATCTAAGGAAGATATCACAACTTATGGAGCCATATCCTCAACCAATTCCAAATATAATCAAGGTGGTTGAGCCTCTCAAAGCCTATAAATGGAGGCATTTCCATGGTGAAAAGGAGGAGAAATCAACAAAGCATTGTTATTTTGATTGTGGATCTTTTGAGCAAGGGTTGGGCGAGCAGGACTTGGAGAAGCTGCTGCAACATCATCTGAAGATTGTAAGTTTCCTTTTGAATTTCTCATTAATATACTTGACATATTTTATTCAAGTATGTGTTTACATGTGCTTGTCTATGGTTATATTACATAGATAAATTGATTTTTTCTAATCCATTAGAGTAGTAGATAGTCATTTGTTTCTTGTTGTCCATTGCAGGTACTGATTGGAGCTCATGAATTGGAGCAGTTTGGACAAACGTCGTAAACAAGGTACAACATACTTCCCCTCCTCTATTTTTCAATGGATAAAATGAATCTATAGGAATGGTAGTGTCCAAATGTAATTTTCTGTCTTGGTAGAGGGGTCTGTAATCCAAGGGAAAGTTCACCTATCCGCAGGGGAATATTTTCGTAACAGAAATTGGCGACTTGACTGGGGAATGAACTTTCAATTTTTCTACCCTTGGTTCGTTCAAGAATTTTTCCTATCCTTAGATCCTACTTGTTGATTTGGTCTGAATGTTTCATCTTCCTTGTCTTTGCTAGTTGTATTATAGGGCCTTTTACTGAAATTTCCCGAGTTATTGAGATTTTTGAGCCTTTTTTCAAACTTTCCTCAAAACTAGCACTCCATTGTAGTTTAAACCATGGCGTTGTTTCTTGATCATCGCTCCCTGAGAGCCTTCTAGGGAGCGCTGTAGTGCTCTGGTGTCTTGGTTATCCACAAAAGAAGGTATTGTGGAAAATATACAATTAGGTTCAAATTGTTCAACTGAAGAGATTGAAACTTATACCGCCTTGTTTAAATAATTCTATGACATCTTTTCCTAGAGATATGAAGAAATTCCAGGGATCGACCTTTTGATCATTATGCATGAAATCAAAACTTACCCTAGAGTTAAACCTGTAAGACAAAAACTTTGCTCGGTTCATCCCAAGAAAACTGTAGCCATCAAGGCAGAAGTAGAAAAGTTACTGAAATCTAGTTTTATTTATCCTATACCTCTGACCAAATGGGTTTCAAACATCGTTCCGGTCACCAAGAAACAAGGGACAATTCGTGTTTGTGTCGACTATAGGGATCTAAATAAGGCTTGTCGAAAGGATAATTACCTTACACCCTTTATCCACCAAATGATTGATAATTACGCTGGCAACATCATTTTATATTTTATGGATGGCTTCTCTGGCTACAACCAAATCGAATTTTTACTCGTTGATCAACACAAACCAACCTTCATCTGCCCATGGGGGAATTTTGCCTATCGAAAATTACCTTTTGGCCTTAAAAAGGCTGGAGCCACGTTTTGGTGGGCTATGTCGTATTCTTTCCATGACATCAAACATATTGTTGAACCCTATCTTGATGACTTTTCAACTCACTCGACTCATCGATAGGATCATATTGATCATCTAAGAGAAATATTTCTTAGATGTAGGTATTACAACATACGTTTGAACCCACATAAATGCATTTTTGTTGTTGAATCAGGGAGACTCCTCGGCTTCGTAGTGTCCAAATATGGGATTAGGGTGGATCCCTTAAAATTCAAAGCTATTCTTGCTTCACCTCCTCCCAAAAATATAACCCAAATACAAATTTTGCAAGCGAAGGCAAAGTTTCTCCACCGTTTTGTATGCAATTATGCCGAAATTACTAAAGGATTCATAATATTACTACAAAAAGTTGCCCCTTTTATCTGGGATGCAACTGCTCAACACTCGTTTGATGATCTCACACATTCTTTAACGAATACACCATTGTTAAATCCCCCCAAGTATGTGAGATATTACATCCTTTATTTGGTTGCCTCTGCTTCCACTATTGCCATGGTGTTAGTATAAGAGGATGATGACGATGCCGAACATGTGATATACTATTTAAGTAAGATCCTTTCAGGTCATGAACTCCATTATTCACATGTTGAAAAGTTGGCTTTAGTGGCAGTCATTGCTGTCCAAAGGTTTCGCCACTATATTTTTTTGCGCACTACCATAGTCATTTCTGACTTGAAACCCATGTACCACATCTTGAGTCGTTAAGTACTTGGGGGAAAATATTCCAAATGGATCCTCATTCTCCAACAATTCAAGCTCAAGTTTGCCAAATGTAAAGCAAATAAATCGTTGTTTTTTGCGGAATTAATTTGCGATCTTCCCCATACTGATGAGGATACCGAGCCCAATGATTCCCTTCCCGATGAGTCACTATTCCTCATTAGTACGTCTGATCCATGGTATGGAGACATTGTTCTCTATCTCTAGACCCAATGCTTCCAACTAGGAATTTTACGTGATGAATGACGTTGCATTAGACACCATTCAAAGTACTACCTTATCGTTGGTGACACTTCATATCGCTAAGGTATTGACATTGTTCTACGATGTTTCTTAACCCATGAAGAGGCTGAGCGAGTTTTAAATTAGTGTCACCTTGGATCTTGTGGCGTCATCTTTCTGGGATGGCTACAACCCAAAAAATATTACGTGCCGGTTATTTTTGGCCTTCCATATTCAAAGACTGCATTGAGGCTGTTAAAAAATGCCCACCCTGTTAGATCTTTCAGAAGAAAGCACGTACCCACCCAACTCTACTCCATCCAATTTTCGCCATTGAGCCCTTTTCAAAATGGGGTATTGATTTCATGCAATGTAAGCCTACCTCAGTCAGGGGGCACAGTTATATTATTATTGCGGTTGATTATTTCACCAAATGGGACGAGGCTATGCCTACATTTCCTAACAATGGCCGAAATGCAAAACTTTTTCGTGTTCAATCACATCATTTCTCGCTGCTATAACAAGTTTTGCCTCACCCCATGCAACTTGCTTAGAGGCCTTTACATTTCCCTATGCAGGCTTGAAGTCCCTTGTTGTACCTTATAGAGCCAAAAAATCATATTTTTCCACATATACATGCCCTACCAGTTAGACAACATGCGTATATGCGGGTTACACCACTACAACCCGCGTACATCGAGTTTGGTGTTCAAAATTAAAAATTGTGTTGGGTCTCCATGTCACATCATGAGATCCATGATCCTTGACCTTCCATATATTGGAAAAGTTATGACTCGACCCTTCAGTTCCATTTGAAGACTATAAATTGGGCCATATCCAAACCGTGGAAGGAGAGAATTCAACTTTTGAGAGCAAAGATACTATGGAGAAATTTCACTTCACATTGAGTCTACATCCCTTTATCCTTTAAAATTCTGAACACATTGTTCAGCCCCCAAGCTCTTCCTTCTTTGATGGAGAATCTCATTGTCTCCTTTATATGAGCTTGCCTTTGGTGGAGGATTGAAGTGGTGGAGGTCCAGCTGGAGGGACTTAGTTTCTCAATTCTAATGCGTGCCATTACAAAATTCTGTCACTTATACACTTCTGTTGATCATTTTTAATAGAAATACTCTTTTCTCATCCAATTGATATCTTGAAAATATTTGAATTATTATTCCATGGGCGTATTTGTCATGAATGTTAATGGATTATGATATTTTATATGCTAACATTATATAGTATCACCATATGATTGCATATCTTGGTTGTTGAGGACAAGTTGTAGATATAAATATTTGAGTTGGGTGCTCAACGATGGTCTTCATAGAACACCCAGACGAGGTAGGCTCTTGATCTTGTCCTGTTAGCATTTCATTTATATAGCATACTTGGGATTAGAGTTGATTTCTACGTGTCATTCCGTCTGTTGTGGTTTACCCCATGTCATAGAGTGATTTTCCTTGTAACATAATTGGCGACCATACTATGGATCGATATTCTATTTGGGGTTTTGAGTGTTTTTCCCCTTGATCTTATCCTATTCGCATTTCATTTATATAACATACTTGGGATTAGAGTTGATTTCTGCGTGTCATTCCATCTATTGTGGTTTACCCCATGCCATAAAGTGATTTTCCTTGTAACAAAATTGGAGACCATACTGGGGAGGGCAAGAGCACTTACTTGGTCCAGATGGTTGTCAATTCCGCCGATCGTTGGTAAAATGGTCCAAAATGCACTATGTGGGTAAAAAACTCAAATTGTATGGTAAAATTGGTTATTTTACTATTAGTAGAATATTTTTATCCACTTTACATAGTTTATGCTAATTTTTTTACCTAGTGGACTAATAGTGCAGTGGAAGGAGTTGGTTTTGGTGGTTTTATCCAGGGATTTTTGTGGTTTCTAGTGCCATATCGCCCGTTCGTGACTTCGATAAGTATTTTCTTTTACCAACATATAGGATAGGTTGTCACTCCATTTTGCATATTTTCATTATCCTATGATGATGATCCATATACATTAGGTAAAAACCCATTTATTAGCGACACAAAACCTTTTTACTGCTACTAGAAGTGTCGTTATTAAGTGGTAGAGGCTTACCAAACATGGGTTCCCTAGTTAAAACCTTTGTGCCATTTGGTGCCCATACAAAAATTATTCCATAGGACTGGGAGTTCCTTATAGTTTCAATACGACTTTGCGTTCGAACCCCATATTCTTACTCACAAGCATTCTAACCTATACCTATGGGACTCCCCCCGAGTCTTAGTTAATCTCTTTTCCGACTCTCTAAAAAAGTGAAAATATTGCCGAGTGAACTTGTATCTTTCACACTAGTTAAATGGATTTGAAAGGATGTCTATTTGGTGTAAGTTTAACCCTTTTTAAGACCAAGTAGACTAATTTCGAAAAAGGAATACTCTAGTCACCATTGGCTATAAGAGTTCTCCTGGGTATTGTTTTATATGTTTTTGGACCTAGGGGGACTAAATTTACAAAAAAGGACATTCTTTGGAGTTAAGTTGTAATTGCATTCCATTATCTTGCTTGCAATACTGAGCCTATTTCTAGTTCCTGCTTTCTCGTTATAAGCCTCTTAACTCATCAATTTTCATCACTAGCCAAGCAGAGCCTTGTTTATATCCTTTGCAGCTTGACACCCTATACCCTAAGAGGAGACATTCCCCTGAGTGTCCATTCTCTGCATGCACTTCCTTTCATTGAGCATAAGTATGTTCCATTGTTTGGAGCCATTTTCTTACTCATGACACTCGTTTCCTCTCTTGTATCATATCATTCATTTGCCTATAAAAAACAAATATGGGCGAGAAAATAATATTATCTCATATTGGCAGCAGTCATGTCACCTTTGAACATAACACATAATTTTGAGTCCATTATCATCCAAAGTTTGGGTTTAGTATGACCTTAGGAAGCTGAGATCGTTACTTAGAGTTTACTCCTCTGACTGGTTATTTTTCCAGTCCCTATGGAGAGTTCGTTGAAGCCTCCTGCATAACGAAGTTTCATCATCAAGTCTATGCTGCCCAAGTTATCCATATGTCTCATGCTCTTGTTCGAAGGATGTCTATAAGCTTGTGTCGGCCATTTCTCAGAAATCTTGACTTTGCATGTTGGCCATACCCTTGATGTGTCTCAGAATGACATGAAGCTGTAGTCCTACCATGCACCCTGGTCCCACTTTCATTATGGGTGGGAAACCTTGAACCTAGCAGTCGACATCTCCCCATTGGTTGCTGACTAGGGGGTTTCCCTTGTGTTTGACGACAAGAAATATATTCACACATTGGGATTCATGTAGTGTCTTGGATTCCATTAACCTTATTGGTGGTTTCCTCGCCTTTGTCAACAATCTTCTTTATTGGCTACTATTCATAGGGTATTGTTCGTGCACTACTTGCATCTAGTGCATGCAAAAGATGCAAAGGGTCATTGGTTCATGAACATCCTCTTCGTATGAGCTCCTCCAAATCATCAAGATATTGCTTTATACCTCATGCTGACTGATGAGAGATGCCTTAATTCTCTCCTTTCAAAGGGTCTCCTTCCATCGACTTCAACTCATCTATTCTAGAAACGATCCTTGAGTCCTCTGAGTACCTAGAGTCTTGCAGTCATCAGTGGCAGTTTCTCCCGCCATCGATCATTGGGAATAAATCAATGTCTCATGATCGATGGATTCTTCAAGTGTTCAACCTCAACATGATTTTTCACACTTGTAAGAATGTACTTGGTGCCTTGATACCTACTTTCATTATCGGTAGGTTGTCTTGTGTTTGTTAACGCTATACATTAATGATCGATAATCAAATGAAGTCTCATTGAGTTCGAATTCAAATCCTCTATTCACATGATGTAGACTTTCACCTTTGGCGGATCGTGTAGAAGACATTCAATTTACAGTAGCATCTTTCCTGACTTGTTGTTGTCTTTCATTGGAACAATACCTATATGACTTCAGTGATCATGGGAGATCAGATTGTACTCCATTGTATACATATATCTTCAAATTTATCTTGATATTGGTTTCCACTAGGCCGTGTTCGTGACTATGACAACCTATGGCATATGTCTACTTTGTATTGCCTATTCATGTCCATGAGAAAATTTTTGGTATATTTCCACATGGATCTGCAGTGTAATTCAAATTGGCAGCCATGTGTACAAAGTAATTATGAATTGTAATATTCTCATGAGAAAATACCACTTCCAACTGAGTCTCCATTACTCTACTTCTGGGAATTATAATGTATTTCAACCATCATAGATACTCCTCTAACCTCACACATTAGGAGGCATCTGTTATAGCAAGTTTTGCCTCACCCCATGCAACTTGCTTAGAGGGCCTTTCCATTTCCCTATGCAGACTTGGAGTCCCTTTTTGTACCTTCCAGAGCCAAAAAATCATATTTTTCCACATATACACACCCTGCAAGTTAGAAAACATGCATATACACAGGTTGCACCACTACAACCCGGGTACATCGAGTTTGGTTCTCAAAATTAAAAAATTGTGTTGGGTTTCCATGTCATGTCACGAGATCCATGATCCTTGACCTTTAATATAATGGAAATGTTCCGAATCAACCCTTCAGTTCCATTTGAAGGCTATAAATTGGGTCATATCCAAACCGTGGAAAGAGAGAATTTAAATTTTGAGAGCAAAGATACTCTGGAGAAATTTCACTTCACATTAAGTCTGCATCCCTTTATCCTTTAAAGTCTGAACACATTGTTCAACCTCCAAGGTCTTCCTTCTTTGATGGAGAACCTCACTGTCTCCTTTATATGAGCTTGCCTTTAGTGGAGGATTGAAGTGGTGGAGGCCCAGCTGGAAAGACTTAGTGTCTCGGTTCCGATGTGTGCCGTTACATTTTTTTTTCACTTATACACTTTTGTTGATCATTTTTAATAGAACTACTCTTTTCTTGTCCAATTGATAACTTGCAAATATTTGAATTATTATTCCATGGGCGTATTTGTCATGAATGTTAATGCATTATGCTATTTTATATGATAACATTATATGCTAACATTATATAGTATCACCATATGCTTGTGTATCTTGGTTGTTGAGGACAAGTTGCAGGTATAAATCTTTGAGTTGCGTGCTCAACAATGGTCTTCATCGAATGTCCAGATGAGGTAGGATCTTGATCTTTTCATGTTATCATTTCATTTATATAGAATACTTGGGATTAGAGTTGATTTCCGCATGTCATTCTGTCTGTTGTGGTTTACCCCATGCCATAGAGTGATTTTCCTCATAACACTTGCTTCAGAGTCCCACAAGTTATTGTAACCGATCATGGATCCCATTTCCAAAACCAGATGATGGGTGAATTGCACACTAAGTTGGGTTTTCATCATGAAAATTTATCCCCTTACTATTCTCAGGCAAATGGACAAGTTGAAGCCATCAAAAAAGTCCTAAAGACCATGCTTCAACGCATGGTGTGGGTGAACAAAACCTCTTGGCATTTGCAACTCTTTTAAGCACTCTGGGCTTATTGGACTTCATTTAAAACTGCCACTAGATTTACACCTTTCCAATTGGTATACAGGTTGGAAGTGGTGTTATCGATTGAATACAATATTCCATCACTGAAATTAACCATAGAACTCCTACCCCACACTTTTTCCGAAGAAGAACAATTTTTGTATCTAACGAAGTTGGATGAAACCCATCGTGATGTTGCTCTCATTAACGATACATATAAAAAATGCATCAAGACTCAATACGATAAGTTTATTCAACCTCGCGCTTTCGTAGAAGGAGATTTGTTCCTGGTCTATGACCAAGATCATGACAAACTTGGTGCATGTAAGTTAGAACCTATGTGGCATGATCCATACATCGTGAACCATGTACTACAGAGAGGCACCTACGAGTTAGTGGGTTACGGTGGATTATCTCTCGGTGAGCTCTGAAATGGGATTTATCTGAAAACGTAATATGCATAGAATATATCACATGTGTGCTTTGTACATTATTGTACCATATGTTTTTGGTTTGGTGTGTCTTTACGTTTACATGCACAAGCTTTACCCCATTCCTTAAGCTTCTTATACTTTTCTTTGTGCTTGAATGTGCAGATGACAACATCCTTTCCTATCTATTTTGGATTTGCGGATGGCGCTAGTCAACATACCCAGAACATAGCTTCTGCAGCTTGGGTCATCTACTACTCTGGCAAGTTAGTAATCTTAGGAGGAATTTTCCTCGGATCTGCAACCAATAATGTTGTAGAATATCATGTCGTAATTGGACTTTTAACCGAAGCTTCTTCTTTAGGTATATCTCAATTGATTATCTACCTTGATTCTCAACTCATGTTTCTCCAACTTAACCGTGAATACACTGTTCATGATCTAGTTTTTCTAGGTCTCTATCTAAGGGTTCACCATCTCGAAAGATATTTTGAATTCTTAGAATATAGACATATATCGAGAGAACTTAATATTATTACAGATTCTTTAGCAATTATATGTTGGATTGGAATATTACATATAGATAAGCATTCAAGACATAAATCATGTACATTAAAGCATCACATCATTTAAAAACACAAGTAGCCATAGAAAAACTCA
>SNQJ01S0159257.1:21845-36574 GCA_010110895.2 Picea sitchensis | reverse complement strand
TCTGAGTCTTAGTTTTCATTTTATGCCTAGTTGCAAGTCGCATTCCAAACCATTTCGGGGACTCTTAGCCAATTCTCGCTCGGGCCATAAAAGACTAATGAAGAAACATTTTTGAGTTTTGTGATATGATGCAAGCTTGTTTAGGCATGGACTAGGTGACCAAATTATCCATCCGCTCCTGAGGCATGGTTTCATAAATTGGCCCCTTAATCCAAATGTTGCATTGCTTCAAACTGAGCAAAACATTAGTTATTGAAATCAATGATTAAAACAACTTCTGAGGAAGGGCACCTATGAGTGAAGGGTGCTCTAGATGAAATCATATGCCAGGAATCCATCAGAGTCAACGGTTCCTCAATCCGAGTATCAATAATCGCTATATGCCTAGTTGCAATTCGCATCCCAAACCATTTCAGGGACTCTTGGCCAATTGCTCCTAAGGGCATAAAAACCCAATGGAGCATCATTTTTGAGTTCCATGAGATGTTGCACGATTTTTCAGGTGTGGAATAGGTGAATATATTTTTTTCCTGCTCTTGAGGCATGGTTTCATAAATTGGACCCCTTAATCCAAATGTTTGTTTGCTTCAAACTGAGAAAAACACTAGTTCTCGAAATCAATGAGTAAATCAACTTCCAAGGCATGGCACCCAAGAGAGAGGGCTGATCTAGCTGAAATATTATCAAATGAATCCATCAGAGTTGATGGTTCCTAAATCCGAGTCTCGGTTTTCATTTTATGCCCAGTTGCAAGTCGCATCCCAAACCATTTCGAGGACTCTTGGCAATTCCTCCTCTGGGCATTAAAATCCTAACAGAGAAACATTTTTTAGCTCCATGAGATTCTGCATGATTGGTTAGGCATGGACTAGTTGACCACATTTTCCATCCACTCCCGAGGCATGGTTTTATAAATTGGACCCCTAAATCCAAATGTTGCATTGCTTCTTACTGAGCAATACACTATTTATCAAAATAGATGAAAACAACAACTTCCAAAGGGTTGGAATGAAGAGTGGGGTGCTCTAGGTAAAATCCTATCCCAAGAATCCATCGGAGTTGACGGTTCCTCAATCTGAGTCTCGATATTCATTATATTCATAGTTACAAGTCGCATCCCAAACCATTTCGGGGACTCTTGGCCAATTTCTCTTGAGGGCATAAAAACCTAACGGAGCAGTATTTTTGAGTTCCGTGAGATGTTTCAAGATTGTTTAGGTGTGGAATAGGTGACTATATTTTCCATCCTCACCTGAGGCATGGTTTCATAAATTGGACCCCTTAATCTGATTGTTGGTTTGCTTCAAAATGAGCAAAACACTAGTTCTCGAAATCAATGAGTAAAGCAACTTTTGAGGCATGGCACCTAGGAGAGAGGGGTGCTCTAACTAAAATCCTATCCTGGGAATCCATCAGAGTCGACGGTTCCTCAATCTGAGTCTTGTTTTTAATTTTATGCCCAGTTTCAAGTCGCATCCCAAACCATTTCAGGGACTCTTGGAAATTCCTCGTCTAGGCATAAAAGCCTAACAGAGCAACATTTTTGAGCTCCATGAGATTCTTCATGATTTTTTAGGCATGTACTAGGTGACCAAATTTTCCATCCTCTCCCAAGCATGGGTTCATAAATTGGACCCCTAAATCCAAATGTTGCATTGCTTCCTACTGAGAAAAGCACTAGTTATCAAAATCGATGAAAAAAACAACTTCTGAGGGATTGGAACTGAGAGTGAGTGGTGCTCTGGATAAAATCCTATGCCAGGAATCCAACAGAGATGATGGTTCCTCAATCCGAGTCTCAGTTTTCATTTTATTCCCAATTGGAAGTCGCATTCCAAACCATTTTGGGGACTCTTGGCCAATTCCCACTCAGGGCATAAAAGACTAATGGAGCAACTTTTTTGAGTTTTGTGAGATGTTTCAAGCTTGTTTAGGGATGTACTAGGTAACCAAATTATCCATTATCTCCCGAGGCATGGTTTCATAAATTGGCCCCTTAATCCAAATGCTCAATTCCTTCAAACTGAGCAAAAAACTAGTTCTCAAAATCAATGATTAAAGAAACTTTTGAGGCATGACACCCCTGAGTGACGGGTGATCTAGATGAAATCATATCCTAGAAATTAATCAAAGTCGACGTTTCCTCAATATGAGTCTCGATATTCGTTATATACCCAGTTGCAAGTCTCATCCCAAACCATTTCGGGGACTCTTGGCCAATTGCTCCTGAGGGCATAAAACCGGACAAAGAAACATTTTTGAGTTCCGTGAGATACTGCAAGATTTTTTAGGTGTGGACTAGGTGAATATATTTTCAATCCACTCCCAAGGCACATTTTCATAAATTTTACACCTTAATCCAAATGTTTGTTTGCTTCAAACTGAGAAAAACACTAGTTCTCGAAATCAATGAGCAAAGCAAGTTCTGAGGCATGGAACCTAGGAGATAGAGGTGATATAGCTAAAATCCTATCCCAGGAATCCATCAGAGTCGATGGTTCCTAAATCTGAGTCACAGTTTTTGTCTTATGCCCAATTTCAAGTCGCATCCCAAACCATTTCGGGGACTCTTGGCAATTCCTCCTCCGGGCATAAAATCCTAACAGAGAAACATTTTTGAAATCCATGAGATTCTGCATGCTTGTTTAGGCATGGACTAGGTGACCACATTGTCCATCCTCTCTCGAGGCATGGTTTTGTAAATTGGACTCCTACATCCAAATATTGCATTGCTTCTTACTGAGCAAAGCACTAGTTATCGAAATCGATGAAAAAAACAACTTCCAAGGGGTTGGAACTGGGAGTGATGGGTGCTCTAGCTAAAATACTATGCCAGGAATCCAATAGAGATGACGGTTCCTCAATCCAAGTCTCAGTTTTTATTTTATGCCCAATTGCAAGTTGCATCCCAAACCATTTTGGGGACTCTTGGCCAATTCCCGCTCAGGGCATAAAAGACTAATAGAGAAACATTTTTGAGTTGCGTGATATGGTGCAAGATTGTTTAGGCATGGACTAGGTGACCAAATTATCCATCCGCTTGTGAGGCATGGTTTTGTAAATTGGCCCCTTAAACCAAATGTTGCATTGCTTCAAACTGAGCAAAACACTAGTTCTCAAAATCAATGATTAAAGCAAATTTTGAGGCATGGAAACCATGAGTGAGGAGTGCTCTAGCTAAAATCCTATGCCAGGAATCCAACAGAGATGACAGTTCCTAATTCTGATCTTTTTATGCCCACTTGCAAGTCGCATGCCAAACCATTTCAGGGAATCTTGTCCAATTCCCGCTCAGGGCATAAAAGACCAACGAAACAACATTTTTGAGTTCCATGAGATGATGCAATCTTGTTTATTCATGGACTAGGTGACCAAATTATCCATCCTCTCTCGAGGCATGGTTTTGTAAATTTTCCCCTAAATCCAAATGTTGCATTGCTTCTTACTGAGAAAAGCACAAGTTATTGAAATCGATGAGAAAAACTACTTCTGAGGGGTTGGAACCATGAGTAAGGGTTTCTCTAACTGAAATCATATCCCAAGAATCCATCGGAGTTGACGTTTCCTCAATCCGAGTCTCGATTTTCATTTGATTCCTAGTTGCAAGTCACATCCCAAACAATTTTAGGGACTCTTGGGAATTCCTCCTTCGGGCATAAAATCCTAACAGAGCAGCATTTTTGAGCTCCATGAGATTTTTCATGCTTGATTAGGCATGGCATATGTGACCACATTGTCCATCCACTCCCGAGGCATGGTTTCGTAAATTGGACACCTAAATACAAATGTTGCATTGCTTCTTACTGAGCAAAGCACTAGTTATCGAAATCGATTAAAAATACAACTTTCAAGGGGTTGGAACTGAGAGTGAGGGGTCCTCTAGCTAAAATCCTATGCCAGGAATCCAATAGAGACGACGGTTCCTCAATCCGAGTCTCTTTTTTCCTTTTATGCCCAGTTGTAAGTCACATCCCAAACCATTTCTAGGACTCTTGGCCAATTCCCGCTTAGAGCATAAAAGACTAACAAAGCAACATTTTTTATTTTTATGAGATGATGGAAGATTTTTTAGTCATGGAGTAGGTGACCAAAGTATCCATCTTTTCCCAAGGCATGGTTTCATAAATTGGCCCCTTAATCCAAATGTTGCATTGCTTCAAATTGAGAAAAACACTAGTTCTCAAAATCAATGATTAAAGAAACTTCTGAGGCATGGAACCCGTGAGTGAGGGGTGCTCTAGATGAAATCCTATCCCAAGAATCCATTGGAGTCGATGTCTCCTCAATCCAAGTGTCCATATTCGTTACCTGCCGAGTTTCAAGCCACATCCCAAACCATTTCAGGGACTCTTGGCCAATTGCTACTGAGGGCATAAAAACCTAAGGGAGAAACATTTTTGAGTTCTGTGAGATGCTGTAATATTTTTTAGGCATGGAATAGGTGACTATATTTTCCATCCTCTCCCAAGGCACAATTTTATAAATTGGACCCCTTAATCCAAATGTTGGTTTGCTTTAATCTGACCAAAACACTAGTTCTCGAAATCAATGAGTAAATAAACTTACGAGGCATGGAACCTGAGTGAGAGGGGTGCTATAGCTGAAATCCTATCCCAGGAATCCATTGAGGTCGACGGTTCTTGAATATGAGTCTCATTTTTCATTTTATGCCCAGTTGTAAGTCACATCCCAAACCATTTTGGGGACTCTTGGCAATTCCTCCTCCAGGCATAAAAGCCTAATAGAGCAGCATTTTTGAGGTCCATGAGATTATGCATGCTCATTTAGGCATGGACTAGGTGAGCACTTTTTCCATCCTCTCCCAAGGCATGGTTTCTTAAATTGGACCCGTAAATCCAAATATTGCATTGCTTCTTATTGAGCAAAGCACTAGTTATCGAAATCGATAAAAAACAAAATTTATGAGGGGTTGGAACCTGGAGTGAGGGGTGATCTAGCTAAAATCCTATGCTAGGAATATAACAGAGACGACGGTTCCTCAATCTGAGTCTTTGTTTTCATTTTATGCCCAGTTGCAAGTTGCATCCCAAACTATTTCGGGGACTCTTGGCCAATTCCCACTCAGGGCATAAAAGACTAACAGAGCAACATTTTTGAGTTCCATGAGATGCTGCAATATTTTTTAGGCATGGACTAGGTGACCAAATTATCCATCCTCTCCCAAGGCATGGTTTCGTAAATTTTCCCCTTAATCCAAATGTTGCATTGCTTCAAACTGAGCAAAACACTAGTTCTCGAAATGAATGATTAAAGCAACTTCGGAGGCATGGAACCCATGAGTGAGGGGTGATCTATATGAAATACTATCCCAGAAATCCATCGGAGTCGATGGTTCCTCAGTCTGAGTCTCGATATTCTTTATATTCCTAGTTGCAAGTCCCATCCCAAACCATTTCGGGGACTTTTGGCCAATTTCTCCTGAGGGCATAAAAACCTAACAGAGCATCATTTTTGTGTTTCGTGAGATGTTGCAAGATTGTTTAGGTGTGGACTAGGTGACTATATTTTCCATCCTCTCCCGAGGCACGGTTTCATAAATTTGACCCCTTAATCCAAATGTTGATTTTCTTCAAACTGAGCAAAACACTAGTTCTCGAAATCAATGAGTAAAGAATCTTCTGAGGCATGGCACATGGGAGATATGGGTTCTCTAGCTGAAATCCTATCCAAGGAATCCATAGGAGTCAATGGTTCCTCAATACCATACTCAGTTTTTGTTTTATGCCCAGTTGCAAGTCGCATCCCAATCCATTTTGGGGACTCTTGGAAATTCCTCCTTCAGGAATAAAAGCCTAATGGAGCATAATTTTTTAGCTCCATGGGATTATGCATGCTTGTTTAGGCATGGACTAGGTGACCACATTGTCCATCCTCTCCCGAGGCATGGTTTCATAAATTGGACCCATAAATCCAATTGTTGCATTGCTTCTTACCGAGCAAAGCACTAATTATCAAAATCGATGAAAAAAACAACTTCTGAGGGGTTGGAACTGGGATTAAGGGGTGACCTAGATAAAATCCTATGCCAAATATCCAACAGAGACCATGGTTCCTCAATATGAGTCTCGGTTTTCATTTTATGCCCAATTGTAAGTCGCATCGCAAACCATTTTGGGGACTCTTGGCCAATTCCCGCTCAAGGCATAAAAGAATAACATAGCAACATTTTTGAGTTCCATGAGATGATGCAATATTGTTTAGGAATGGACTAGGTGACCAAATTATCCATCCTCTCCCGAGGCATGGTTTCATAAATTTTTCCCTTAACCCAAATGTTGCATTTCTTCAAACTGAGAAAAACACTAGTTCTGAAAATCAATTATTAAAGCAATTTCTAAGGCATGACACATGTGAGT
The DNA here is from genome assembly GCA_010110895.2 of Picea sitchensis. Lineage (NCBI taxonomy): Eukaryota > Viridiplantae > Streptophyta > Pinopsida > Pinales > Pinaceae > Picea > Picea sitchensis. The sequence continues at coordinate 30,197 of SNQJ01S0159257.1, read as the reverse complement.
GAGGGGTTCTCTAGATAAAATCCTATCCCAAGAATCCATTAGAGTCGATAGTTCCTTAATCTGAGTCTCGATATTCGTTATATACCCAGTTGCAAGTCACATCCCAAACAATTTGGACTCTTGGCCAATTGCTCCTGAGGGAATAAAAACCTAACGGAGCATCATTTTTGAGTTTTGTGAGATGTTGTAATAGTTTTTAGGTGTGCACTAGGTGACTATATTTTCCATCCGCTCCTGAGGCACGATTTCATAAATTGGACCCCTTAATTCAAATGTTAGTTTGCTTCAAACTGACCAAAACACTAGTTCTCGAAATCAATGATTAAAGAAACTGTCGAGGCATGGAAATCAAGAGAGAGAGGTGTTCTAGATGAAATCCTATCCAAGGAATCCATCGAAGTCAATGGTTCCTCAATCTGAGTCTCGGTTTTCATTTTATTCCTAGTTGCAAGTCACATCCCAAACCATTTTGGGGACGCTTGATAATTCCTCCTCTAGGCATAAAAGCCTAACCGATAAACATTTTTCAGCTCCATGAGATTCTACATGCTTCTTTAGGAATGGACTAGGTGACCACATTGTCGATCTGCTCCCAAGGCATGGTTTTGTAAATTGGACCCCTAAATCGAAATGTTACATTGCTTCTTACTGAGCAAAGCACTAGTTATCAAAATCGATGAAAAAAACAACTTGCGAGGGGTTGGAACTGGGAGTGAGGGGTGCTCTAGATAAAATCCTATTCCAAGAATCCAACAGAGATGACGGTTCCCCAATCCGAGTCTCAATTTTCATTTTATGCGCAGTTGAAATTCGCATCCCAAACCATTTCGGGGACTCTTGGCCAATTCCCGCTCAAGGCATAACAGATTGACAAAGAAACATTTTTGAAATGTTGCAAGATTGTTTAGGCATGGACTAGGTGACCAAATTATCCATCCACTCCTGAGGCATGGTTTCGTAAATTGGACCCCTTAATCCAAATGTTGCATTGCTTCAAATTGAGAAAAACATTAGTTGTCAAAATCAATGAGTAAAGCAACTTTCGAGGCATGGCATCCGAGAGTGAGGGGTGCTCTAGTTGAAATCCTATCCCAGAAATCCATCAGAGTCAGTGGTTCCTCAATATGAGTCTCGATATTCGTTTTATGCCCAGTTACAAGTTGCATCCCAAACCATTTCGGGGACTCTTGGCCAGTTGCTCACGAGGGCATAAAAACTAACTAAATTCTACATGTATCTGTCAACTAACTACTATATCTTATTGCTTGAAAAAATACTGCACCAATTTCAACTGCACATTGAGTTTAACAACCACTAATTCCTACATAAAAATGTGGGTTGCACTATTGTTAATCATCACCATAACTAACTTATTCTTCAACTTGTATTAAAAAAAGCTAATACTTGTATAGTTATACTCTTGGCTTGAAAAAAACTAATATTTGTATAGTTCAACTTGTCTTGAACAAAACTAATATTTGTATAGTTATACTCTTGGATTGCATAGACATATTGCCAACTAAAGAACCAAATATTTGCAACACACCAAACGATGTTTGGATTTCTTACTCCATAGCATTGACCCTCATCTTCAATGGACATTTCTTATAATAATTCTAATTTGCACAAAATCCAACAAAACAACAACCTTACTACTATTTTTTCTTAGATCCATATGATAAACTTATCATGTCCTTAAGTGTCATCACATTGTATGTCCCAAAGTCAAGGGGGATGTCACATTTAGGTGGGTGGTTGACCACTTTAATATTTAGTGATGCCTAGTTTGGTGTGCATCCAAGGCTGATATAAAAATTTTATTTAGAAATTTGAATATAGACACCCTAGTTTAATTGTGCATCCAAAACTAAAGATATAAATTTTTATTTAGAAATTTGAATATAGAAAAAAAGTTCATTAATTAGAACTAGGATGACGATGGACTACTCACTAACAACACATGAACATGCAACTGAAGGTACAACCAAACAGGTACCTGTCAGATATTTCTTCATCGAGTGAGGAAATCTTAGGACAAATAGAGGGAAATGTGACTGGATCTAGTAGATATGATAAGCAAACAAGGACCATAGGTGAAAAAGTCTGAATAAAATTTTGTAGACACATGAAAGTTTTTCTTGTCGAAGGAGGATCATGCTCTTATGATGATGAGAACATAGGAGACATAGAGGTGCCACTCAGGTATAAGGATCTGGTGAAATAATGGGTACCTAAGGAACTACCTCTTATAGATGTTGACTTTGTTGTCAACAATAAGACATATTGCATTGTACCATCCTCCCTCCATGTCTTGGGGCTGTTTTCCATGGATGGAATAATTGTAAAATACAATACAGTAACTGAATTGATGGACTATGTCGGATTGTGTTACAATTATAACGATTGGATGTCGCTGGTCCAGTACGTACAAAGTATGCGGAGATATGCACTCACCGAAAATTATATACAACTAATAAACACGGATAAAAATAAGGGAGCGACTATCTATATTGATGGAAGGCTTAAAGATTCCGACAATATCGCAAGGTTTATAAACAACACATGACCCGGGACAACAAACAAACAACTGAATTGCATATATGAGGGACATGAAGAGAATCGGGTAGTCTTGTGTGCAATAAAAAAGATAGCTCCCGAGGAAGAGTTATTAGTGGACTACAATTTGAATCGAATAGAAACATTGACTAATAGTGTGCAGGTTCTTATGCAACACCTCTTTAACAAACCTCTACTTATTGCATTATATTTTTTTATTATCTTTAACATTGTTTTTTTGTTATCGTTAGCAATTTTTTAAATATTCGGGGGTTCTAATTATATTATAATGTGGCCAGATGATTGTGGAAAAGGGCCAGCCATAGAACATGTAAACGATTATCAATTTCCACTTTCATTTTACGTGAATTTTATTATTTGCTTATATAATTTTATTGAAATAACATTGTTTTTGTTGAAATTATATGTAGTTCGCAGGCCATGTTGATCATGATTCCACCGATGAGGAGGGGTTTTATTCATCCCTTGATCCGATGGTCTTAATTAAAAAAAATATCATTAAAGCGAACAAGGAACTTGCTAGCTTCTTAGATCGTCTAGATCAAACTCCCGATGTACTAGCAAAGATCAATCTCCTTATGTCACAACTTAACACATATAAGGTAATAACCATAATTTAAAGTTTTTTTTTTAATGTACTCATATGTTCAATTATGAAACTTTGTTCTTTAACTTTTACATTATCTCACAAAAAAACATTTTCTTTTTTATAAAGAGATTTTTGGAGCTTGCTCAACCCGATGTTGGTTGTAGTGGTGCTACAGAGACACTACAAAGTCCTGATATAGACGATCATACAACTGCTAGAGTACTATTTACTTCTCCATCTTCCACACCTAATTTAGATAGGAGCCATGACATGCACCGCCAGACATCCACACATTGGTCAGAGTCTAGAGATGGTGGAAGAGATGGGGCTCATGGTAATGTGGTTGACAAGGTTGCATTTCCTAGAGCTAGACATGTGACAAGCATGAGGACCCTTTCGTGCACATTTTGGTCGACGATAATGGACTTTCATTAAAACAATCAATACTCCCAGGTAGTTTTAATTCATATTTTAATCGTTTAATGTTGTCCTTCTCATACACAAATCATCTAGATTAATATTTTTAAATTAATGATCATATCTTTTTGTGTGTAAGAAACGATCATTTTTATAGGCACCTAGAGAGAAAGGCCTTGTTGATTTTTGGGGAAACCTTATGCATGAGGTGGAATTTCCAGAATTCCAACCTCAAACATGAACTTATGAATTATCCTGAAGGCCTCTTTGGAGTAGACACATTCAATAAAAAAATGGTCACCTCTGCAGCGGGCGGATATTTAAAGCAACGATTTCCAAACATGGCCAACACAAGCTAGGCCAGGGAAGCTACTCAAGGTTACAGTCATGAATCATAAGTACCCAAACATCTTAAGAATATTATTTGTATCACCTTACAACTTTCAAGTAATTGCAACCAAAAACATTAAAAAACCATACCCTTATGCAATGCAGGGAGATGACTTCAGAATTGAAACCACGGAGGAAGACCTCCAACTTGGTTACAAGTATGGTTATAAAGCCATAGTTGATCGTAGGAAAAGCATGGAGTAGACCTCAAGATCCATTTTGCGGGATAAGATAAATAAAAATCAATCCACATTAACCTTTCATTACTTATAAAATACATAAATGTTTGATATCGTCCATAATTTAATGTCTTACTTTGTTTTAATCAGGGGAGAAACATTATCAACAAAACCATTAGTACTGGACAACAAAGCATTGATAGTGCAACATAGCTAGAAGATCATGGTGCTCCCCAGGATCCCCATCCCAGTGAGGTGTAGACCCAAGATGTTCCTGTGATTGAGGCCCACGATGGTAAAATGGATATATATTAATCATATACTTAATAATTTTGTACTTATAAATTTTGACATTTCAATGACAGAGAATGTCATAGTTGATCCTCCTCGACTTGAAGATTAGCTGAACAGGACGACAACCATTCCAACGGTGCCGACTAGAGGACCAGGTAAATAATTACATTGTAAAGTTTTTTTTTTAATATTAATGAACTACTTCAATGATATTTAAAAATTGACCATATAAATTTAATATTTTTGGTTTTTGTAGGTGATGGCCCCTCACAACAGCATCCATGCCATGGGTATGAGACCAGATGTACTCAGTGTGAAATGAATGAAACAACATCAGCTGCTGAAGAGCACCCACTAAATGAAGACATGGAGATGGATGAATTACTTAAGACCTGGAAAGCACAAAAGAAGACTAAAAGAAATTCATGATGTGTAATAATTTTATAAGACAGTTAGATGTACATTATATACCTGAACATGCAATGATGCATATAATGGATTGACATTATGGGTACTTTTTCATTTGATAATATACACAAGACTATTTCTATGGCTCGTATATATCTGTGAATGTAATTTTCTTATACACTTAATGATAATTTCATCTTCTCTTATAAGACTTGGTATATATTGATTTAATACTCCTTTGTTCTATTGGTTCTATTAGCCTTGACGTACAATTTCTGCATCAATTTGTGGCTCCATGGATATCATCCTAGTGATTTGAAGGCATTGGTAAACATGAAATTTAAGAGATTGAATTGTTCAAGTTTGGATTTAAATTTTACATTCTTGTTTGTTTGTGGGTTTCAAGAGTTACAAACTTGTATCTTTTTGTCTTTTAAGAATGACAATCTCTTTGTTTTTTAAGATATAACGTGGGAATCCAATCAAGACTTGGTACCTTGTACTTGGGATATGGAGTCTAGGAGAGAGCATGAGATGTCATCATCTTCTCCAACTAACGCCATGCCTCCACTTGGAAATTCTAGGCATTTCCATACAAAAAGAGGAGAACCGAGTAACAACAAGAACCGCCATGAATATAGTGCAAAACTTGTAACTAAACCTTCAATGGAAATATTAGGAAAGGAACCCACTATCACAACAATTATTATGGTTTGTGAAGCCCCACAATATGCATTAGATGTGTTTAAGATGACCTCCCATACCCATAAAACAATGTTAAAAGTCATCTCCAAGAAAAATATCAAATTATGATGTTTTTCTTCTTAATCATGGTAGTAAATGTCATATACAGGATCCTCATATAACTCTCCATTGACAATGATTTGAAAAAGACTCCCCTTCTTAGGGTTCTATCCAATTATATTATTTCAATTCTTAAAGATTATTCTCACCACCTGCATCAATATCTCTTTTGTGTTGCACAAAGCTATAGTAGTCAATATCTTGATCCTCCTGGACTAGATATAATTTATCCATAACAATCAAAGGGATGTGCTCCATAATTGGAGTTACCATGTGAGACCTTGAATTGCCTTGCATACCATTTCTTTCTCTCACCCTCAATACAAGCACTTGTAAACTAATGATTCAAATAAATAGGACTTCCCAACACCATGCTATACCAAATCTATTGAATCCAGGGAATCAAACTTTTTCGACCTTGGTAACAATGCCAATCGTCAGCTCCCAAAATTGCACTTTGAAATATGAAGTCCCACATAACAATAAGGAAAAAATAAATTATACTCAAGAGTTCTCACTACCACCAAATTTTCTCAAACCAAATACTACTAATATGCCAAAGGGATCATCTACTAATATTCCAAAGGGATCCACAAGGGTAACATTGTTTCCTCCTACATCCCACACTAAAACCACATACTACTAATATGCCAAAGGGATATTACCAAGTGGATCCATTTCCCTCACTAGTTCCTCCATCATTTCTACATATTGCATATGAGACATAGCATGTTAGTATCTCATCTTCAATAACTTTTGTATAGGATACTGGTTGTTCTTTTAATTAAACTCCAATCCAACTTATATTCCACATGAAAATATTAGAGGACCAATTTAGAACAATGTTTCATATTTATGTTTCTCTTGATCATGGATATAACTATGAATGTTGGATTTTGTTACTGGCTCGAGTTCTTGCTATGGATTTATCTCTAGTTCCTAGCTATGTTATCATGTAGCAATTCCACAAGAGGATGTGTGAATGACCTCCTTCTACTAGGACCAATTGGTTCCTAGCATGGAAACGATTTTCTTATGTTGCACATGCTTACCAAAACTCTATCAATGCAACAAATTCACTTGGATGGCCTCTTTAGTGTGCAATCATAGCACCTTGTATAATTGGCTCAAAGATCATTTTTTATTTTTTTGCTCAAATATCATTTTTTTTTTTTTTTAAATAAATTGTTGTCATCTAAATTGCGATGACCCCATGAAAAAATCATGTGATGAACTTGCTATACAAATCAATAAAATTGTATAGAAATTTCGTCACAATATGCCCTGTTTCCGTCTTAATTGCGACAACCCCACGACAAACTTGCTATACAAATCATGAAAATTGTATAGAAAGTTTGTCGCAATATACCCTGTGTCCATCGCTCTTGTGACGAACCCTTCAAAAGCTAATTTGTTTCAAACTTTGTTATGTTTGTCGATCTTGTGACAATCTGCCTATTGTTAGGTGTGTGATGATAGCTTATACATTGTCTCTATCTTTATTGTCTCTCTTGCGATGATAGATTTACATTGTCTCATTTGCGACGATTTTCATCACTAGTCGCACTTGCGATGATTTCCCTACTTTGTCGTGCTTTCGACAATTTCCCTACTTAGTCGTTCTGGCGATGGTATTTCTTCTTTGTCACAATTGTGACAACTTCCTACTGTCATCTCTCTTGCAACGTTAAGTCAGGTTCATCGCACATGCCACGTCACGTGAAGAGACGTTTGGGAGACCCAATATTCATCGCAATATCCACGACATAACATTGCAAGAGCGTCGAAATAGTTGTCGCAAAATGGCCCAAATTTGCTAGTGAAAGGTATATTCCATATAATTTCTGTTCAAATTTTTCTTTCTCTATTACTGATGATGATCCTAGAATTATTAGGGAGGCGGTGGATTCATAGGATGGAAAACTATGGAAAAAATACATGGATGAAGAAATGGAAACCTTGGATAACAATAAGGCTTGGGATCTAGTGGAGTTGCTAACTAGAAGAAATTTCATTGACAACAAATTGGTATTTAAAAAGAATTTGAATGAAAAAGGAAAAGTGGAGAAATGCAAATCTTGGTTAGTAGCAAAGGGTTATTCCCATGTTGAGGGAATTTATTTTGGTGATATTTTTTCTCCTGTTGCTAAGTTAACTTCTATTAGATTTGTGTTATCTATTGTTGCTACGTTTTATTTTGAAGTAGAAAAGATGGATATGAAGACAACATTCCTACATGGGGATATGGAAGAAGAAATCTATATGAAACAACTAGAAGGTGTTGTTGTGAAGGGAAAGAAGGAGCTGGTATGCAAGATGAAAAAGTCCCTGTATGACTTAAAAAAACACCAACGATGTGGTATAAAAAATTTGATACTTATATGTTGGGACTTAGCTTCACAAGAAGAAAAGAGGATTACTATGTGTATTTTAAATTAAATGGTGATCATTTGATTTATTTGGTCTTGTATGTGGATGGCATGTTGCTGATAGGAAACAACAAGGAGATTATCCAAGATGTGAAAAATTAGTTGTCCTCTAAATTTGACATGAATGATATTGGTGATGAAAATTTCATTTTGGGCATGGAAATTAAAAGAGATTGGAAAAAAAAGAAACTATGGTTAAATTAGAAAAAATAAGTGGAGACAATATTGCATAGGTTTAATATGCAGGAATGTAAACTAGTCAAGG
>SNQJ01S0159257.1:2551-16301 GCA_010110895.2 Picea sitchensis | reverse complement strand
GAATCGACAAGTAAGGATTGTGTTTTTATTGCTAAATTTATATTTAAGCACGATTTGACCATTCTGTTCTTGAAAAGTACCGAGTTTTAAATGGTTAAATATATAGAGTTTTTATTTTTTATCGCGAATTCATTTCTATATTACGCAGAGAAAACTTTTCTCAGCGAACTAATTTCTGTATGTATACATATTTTTATCGCAGAAGAGCTAAAGAAGGATCCCCCACCATGGCCCCACGAAAAGCGTCTAAAGACAACATTGACGTTTTGGGACAAGGTTTAGACAACGTTGCTGATACTTCACCTCAAAGTGTTAACTATGTTAAGACCTGGTCATTTGTTTCTGATGTTCTACAGTCCGAATTGGTAGATTATTCTGATGATTCCAGTGACAATGAAAAAGACGACCTGGCCACCAAATATAAGATTGTCCTCCAATCTGGAATGCATAAAGTAGCAGCCAGGCCACGACTTCTCCCTTACTATGATATGGTCTGGTGGGCATTAGACCATGTGGACATACCAACCAGAACCATCATCAATGAACAGAAGGTCACTATTGGGACTTTCAGACCCAAACAACTGCAGGTTATGTACAAGTTGCCTACTGTTTCGAACCTTACATATGATGCCGAATTCTTGGAGAACTTCAAACAGAAGGAATGTGTGTAGAAAGATTGCTTCATGTTGTCTGATAGCTTGACCAGTCGAGTTACAGAGTATCGGGCGCAGAGGGAGAACGAAAAGATTGCTTCATTCTTTATGTTCGCATACATTATGGATGCCATGTGTTTTCTAACGCCCTTTCCCTTAATGAGCTGGAGTTGGACTCCTTCAGAGGCTGAGCCCATCCACGTCTACCATTCAAAACTGCGGGAGAACAAAGCAGTGGATTTTGTGTATGAAATTTTTAACTGGGTAATGGTACCACTGCATATCACTATTTTCGGCCACCCACCACCCAGGATCTCAGATAGTATAGCGATGAATCTGAGCAATATAGCCGACTGGTATGTAGAAGCAGAATTCACATATCTCATAGTTTTCAGGGCTTCTGTTCCCCCACATGCATTACCATTATTCATACCCAACAAGATGGCTTGTCGTGAGGTTGCTAGGGAAACCGTAATCGGTGGCATAAGCAAGGAGCTTAAGGGATATTCAAAGAAGGTATGGCCACCTTTTCCTGTTCATTTAAATTCATATTCTTTGTTAGATTTCGGGCATGCTAAAGCTAAGGCAGGAGCCCTAGAAGACCTGAAATTGGTTCATATTGAATTCAAGAAGCATGATCCACAAAGGGTCGTAAGTAATCACTTGTCTAGTTGCGGACTCAAAAGGTTTGAACACGAGAATTTTCCCTCGGATGACATTTTCCGAGGCGCAAGATCTTATGCCGAAATTTTGGCTCGAATACAAGCCCTGGCACCCAAAGAGAGGGCTGATGTTCTAAAATTCCAAGAACATTGACGCAGTTGTCTCCCTACAGTATTGTGGGGTGAGAATCCAAGTACAGCAGAGGTGAAACAAAAAGAATCCGAACGCTCCAAAGAGGCGACACCCAGCCAAGAAAAACACCAAGACAGGGAAGAGCAAACTAGGAGTCCGAAAATAGAGATAAAGATTCCCGAGCCGCTGAAAACACAGACTCCAGTTACTACTACAGGACAAATAGCTAAGCAAATCGGAGATCCCATTGCCTCCATTAATCCCTTGCAGTCAAATCATGGAAACATAGACGCAGGGTGGATTTTAAATGAAGAATTGAGACCTATAAGGATGGAAGAGCTCTCTCCAAATGAGTTCATTTTTGATAAGAAAAGAAAGGTTGTGGTAAAAAGAGAATTCTATCAGAAAGGGGGATCAACAACCAAGAAGTACAAAGTGTTGGCCGATGGGAAAGACAAGAAGAAAGAAGAGTTTGCTACAGAAATAGCTGGGACATTAGGGGCATATACTATAGCAAACCAATTTTCAGTCGGGGTTTTGAAAAATCAACTGAAGCGAAAAAATCGCCTCATCAAAACCTTAGAAGCTAGATTAGCCACAGTAGAGGAGGATGCCAAGGACCAGGCAAGCGCAGGAATAGAACAAGCAAGGTTGGATGATAAAAAGGAGATAGATCTGCTCAAAACTAAGCTCGAACAAGTAGAGTTGGTGGTTCAGAATGGTCAGATACAAGCGGGCTAGCAAAAAGACTTGAATAAACAACTAAAGGATAGAGTGGAAATCACCGAAAGTAAATTTATATATATCGAGATGTTCCAGTCCCAAGCGATGGAGATACAAAGCAGGGTTTCTACAGCCCACCAAAGTTTACTCGCCAAGTTAGAGATAATTCAGGACAACTGCTTACTCGTTGATGAAGTATTGGAAAATTTATCTATCAGAGAAAGAGAAACTGGAGCAGCTTGGTTCACTTTTCAAGAGGCTATAATGCCTACAAACAATAGGGAATCAAGAAGTACTCCTAGGTTTTCCATTTCGGAGCAAACCAGAGGAAATATTTTATTGAAAGAATGGGAGCACAATATATCAGAAGGTAAATTGCAAGCCAAGAAGGTAATGAAATACTTTGAAGAGGCTTTTGGTTCTATATATGGTAACCTGTTAGGTATTGATAGCGAAGGCAATGATGAGACATTGAGTCAGATGAATATAGAGAAAATCTCACTTGATATAAAAAATAAATAAGAAAGAGATTCGACCGAAATCTCACAGGTAACTATGGAAGACATAGTTCAAATAGATAAATGTATGATTAAACCAAGTGTGCAATTGTTTGCTATTGACACCATAGACCGACAAATGGAAGAAACGTTACTGCAATTAGCCTGATATTGTTACTCTTTTGAGGCCAACTGTCAAGAGGAACCATCAAGGTTGATATCTCGGCTGGTGGAAAGATGTGTCACTTGTACCGAGCATGCGAGAGGACAAGCTTCTGGTACCAAATAAAGACAGAGATGAAGAAATGGAACAATTGTTCTCCTTCTTATTGTAACTAAAAATCTTGTAACGATTGAGATTCCATCTTGTGTAAAACTGTATAAATATACCATAGAAAGAAAGAAAGAGGGTTAGACCTTTTTGTGTCGATTGTAATAGAGGTTTTCTATCTTGAGATTTAATATAAAGAAAATCTGAATATTCTCAATTCCGTCATGACTGTGTTATGAGTTTGTTCCCTTGTATCTTATATTTCATTTCATTTCATATTTGTATCTGATGAATGCTTTGCTATAATTTAGTACAACCTCTACTATAGTGAATGAATTCTGGTTTTCTATATTTTTCACTATTTTTCCTCTTTACCAGCTATCAACAGGTATAAGACCAGTCAACACTTTAGAATTCTATATATATTTTATGCTTCATCGGGTTATTTATTTACCTTTTTCTTCTTCTGTTTATAAGTGAGATTATCCCTTGATAGGAGCCTTACATGATAGACAACTTAATGTTTTCTCCCACCTCATACATCTTTATTAAAATATAACTCAATTACGGGAAAGGGCCTTTGGTTTTCCACCCTATTTTCACTCCTGGAACTGTAAACTCTCCTTTATAAGACCGAATTGAGACAACACCTAAATTTCCCCCGAAATTTTCTTATCATTCTATTCCTCTATGATTGTCCCTGTAACAAGATAGCCTAATATCGAACCTGAACTATCAGATCAAATACATATTGCCTTAAATATTTTTGATACTATTCTTAAAACAACCACTACCCGGGTTGAATTTGAACGTTCATGGGCAGCAATTGAAAGGGATATAAACATCCAGGAATAGTTGGAAGCTAGACAACGCCAACCTAGAAATCATCCCTAGCTTCCCTTGCCGAAGGTTGATGTTTCTTCCTTCTCTACCCCTTACTCACTTTCGTATTCCTAGACACTGTACTTCTAAGCCTTAAGTACATACTATGGAACAACATCTTTTTGGCGGCATTGCCAGGGACCGAAGTTATGAAATCTTTTTCCCTGAGAAAATGACAATTTTTTATTATTTTTTATTGAAAGTGCCACTCTTTGAAAGTGAACAAAGAGTTCACACCTTTTAAAGGATTTCCAATATTTCACTTGGCGACTCCATGATTAATAAGCTGGCATCTGGACAAAAAAATACTAGACAAAACCCGGATGGTAAACAGAGCACACCTGTGACCGATCCTGAGAATATTTTAAAAGCGAGAGGCTCTCTTAAGACGACCCCTGCAGTCTATCAGCCTAAATACCCACAACTAAAGACCACGAGTTCTTCTAAACCTTCAACTTCATGCAACCCTCTTTTTGACACTAAAGATCTAACGTCAAACTACTATGAAGTTAGAAGCAAAACCCATCCGATAACCTCTGTAGTACACAAAGGAAAAAGTCCTGTAGAAAATTCATCTGCTGTCGATATATCGTCGACCCTTCAGTAAAATTTTGCAACCTCACCCAGTCTCGAAGAATATTTCACACATCCAGTTTCCACACCCATTGGTTCCCCTTACTACATCTCTTGCAAGTCCAAAGAGCCAAGCCCTCACATCCCTTACCAGTCATCCTCGGATTTTTCACCCTGTGAAGAAAGTAAAGATTCACTTTTAATCTTCCAAAACCCCCTTTACAACTTTCCAGTAATAACGATGGAAGCCGCCGGAGGAGGAGGTGGAGGTGTTGTCGAAGGAGGAGGTGGAGGTGCTCCTGGGAAAGGAGCTGGAGGCCAAGGGCCTACCCCCCCTCCCAGAGTGTTTTCTAAAGTGGCAGCAAGATACGCTCCCTTGGTATTACCCATTACTCTGCACGACCTTCCCGAAAATTATATAAAACATTTGCCAAAATTCACTGGGGAAGGAGATCTGACCGCAGCCGAACACATACATTTCTTTCATCAATTCACAGACATCCTAGGTCTCGAACATGAATATGTGTATTCGAGGCTTCTCGTCCAAACCTTCAAAGTTCAGGTCCGAACTTGGTTTCATAGTCTACCTGCAGGATCTATCTTGTCCTATGATGACTTGGAAGATGCTTTCCTTAGACAATGGGGTGAAAGAAAGAACCACCTATATTATTTAACCAATTTTGGGTCTTTAAGAAAAAATAATTTAGAAACAACTATGGAGTTTATTCAAAGATTCAATAAGTTGTACAACAAAATCCTAGCCGAGGTTAAACCGTCCCAGCCTGCAGCCAAAGTAACATTCACGGGGGCTTTCGAACCAGATTTTGCACTTCTTTTACGGGAAAGAAGGGGAGCTACTCTAAACCAAATGCAGGATGATGTTGTAGAAATTGAGTCAAATATGATGGCTTCTGGTAAGTTAAAAGATAAAGTAGAAATGGGAAATCAAGAAACTAGACACTTTAGAGAACAAGTAGGGTTGTCAGGGTCTAATAAATACACAGATGACAAAGTAGACAATATGGCCAAAGTAATTAAGGAACTGTCTAATAAAATATCCAAATGGAGCTAGAACAGGCCAAGGATGATTCCTTCACCAAAAAGGATTTCAAGAGGAATCCCAACCCCCCAAACCAGCAAAGACAGATAAAAAACAAATATCAAAAGATACAAACTCCCATAAAGAACGGAAATTTTATAGGAGTGAATGATCTCCAAGATTTCGGAGATTCAGATGATGATGTCACAAACTTCAGTGATGACTGCACACAACTGTATATGACTAGAGAAGATTATGAAAAGTCTTTAAACATTCAACAATCATCGGTTAAGGGTGAAGAAAGAGATCATACTGACCTTTTTATCTCTCAAGAAAATACTGAAATGATAATGGCCGAGGTCCAACCTAAGTATAACTTGAGATCTAAGAGTAAGCCCATTTCAACTACTCAACCTAAGAAAATTCTCCCAAGAGGTCATACTTATGAGCCTACTCGGAAAGAAGCCCTATTACCTAACAACAAAGCAAAAGTAGTAAACACACAAGAACCCGAAGTGGGAAAAGTTGAGACCCAAACACAAAGAACCAAAACAGCTAATACAATTACACTTTCAACCAAGATTATGAGTAATAAAGCGGTCCAGACAAATAAGTCGGAAAGGAAGGATTCGAAAGTCCCAACTAGAGAAATAGACAAGGTGAGTGGATTTTTCAGTTTCGAAAACGAGATAAATAAAATTAAGATACGAATTCCTCTGGTAGAGTTAGCGAAAAACCCATTTTATCGAAAGCAGATTACCAAAGTGATAGGTGTCTCTGAGCTAGAAAGCCAAACTGACGTTTTAAACCTAGAAGATGATAAACCCAACATCACTTTTGGTCCACATTTTGAAGGGGCCAAAGACACTGTTGCTGCCTTTTATATCACCTTAAATGTATACGATCAACTGCTACATAATTGCATGCTAAACTCCAGAGCCTCCCATAACGTGATGCCTAAAATTATTATGGAAAAATTGGGTCTTCAGATCACCAGACCTTACAAAGATCTTTACTCTTTTGACTTGAGAAGAGTTAAGTGTATGGGAATGATAAAGGATTTAGTAGTTACCCTGGCACAGGTCCCAGTTAAGAGTATCTTGATGGCTGTGGTTATTGCTGATATTCCCCCCAAGTATGGCTTACTGTTGTCTAGGTCATGGGGAGCCAAGCTGGGGGGTTCTCTTCAATTGGATATGACATTCTCCACAATTCTTGTGTTTGGTGGGCAATTTACTCAGTTGTACAGGGAGACGAGGTTAGCATATACAGTAAGCGACCCTCAAAATTCGAACCATTTCCCTATTTACATTGCAGATCAAGATTTGGGAAATTGTATCTTATCTTTTGACGATGGTTTAGATGGTTGCACAGAGGAAAATAATATAGAGCATGAAGAGTCAGGATACATGACTGAGGATATGTGTAGCACTGGTATCTAGAAAAGGTTTTTTGACGGTGCCTCGTCTTGCGAAGGGGCTGGTGCAGGAGTGCTTTTTGTTGCTCCTAAAGAAAAGTGTGTTGTTCCTTTTTCTTACAGACTGCAATGGGATATAGATTATACTAACAACATATGTGATTATGAAGCCTTGGTATTAGGATTAAAGGCTTCTAGGAAGCTAAAAATAAATAACCTAGAGGTATACGGAGATGCGGAGTTAATAGTCAAACAAATAAATCGACAGTACCAAGCCAAACATCCCAGATTAAGATCATACAGGAATTGTGCCTGGGATCTGATGGAATTTTTTTTCTCGTATGTAAATGTCCACTTCATCCCACACGTAGAAAACTTACATGCTGATGCATTAGCCAAAGAATCTTCGAATTTTACTCCTCCTACAACCTTTAAATTGAAGTATCACATAGAGATAAGACACAGACCATCTATACCAGATAATATACAACATTGGCAGGTTTTTGAGGATGATGAACAAATTAAGAAGTTTCTTGAAGCAGTAGGTGAATTTTCTGAAACTCACGCAGATCAAGAAAATCAGAATGACCAGATATGGATCATGCAAGAAGGGGAGGACCCTCAAGATTTCCAAGACAAAATCACAAATCATCATATGCTAGTCCTAAAATATAACCAGATTCCGAAGGGAATGATCCCTCTGGAAAGACTGTTTGATCAAAACGACATACCTGTAAAATCCACCTTACAACCCCAACCAGAAGAGGTGGAGGACTGTGACATAGGAACCAAAGAAGAATCCAGGATGGTTAAAATATCTAAACTCCTCCCCCCTAAAATAAAGGACAAATATAAGGACCTACTCAGACAATTTAAAGACATTTTCTCCTAGTCTTACGATGAGTTAAGAACCTACGACACTGTCGTGATCGATCACAAGATACCTTTAAAGCCTGGGGTCAAAACTTTTAGACAAAATCTTAGGCAGATCAACCCCATTCTATTGCCTGTGGTCAAGAGAGAAGTGAAGAAACTTTTGGAGGCGAAGATTATAGTACCTCTGAGATATTCTGACTGGGTGGCAAATCTGGTCCCGGTCAGAAAAAAGAGTGGAGAAATTAGACTGTGCATGGATTTCAGAAATTTAAATAAGTCCTCTCTTAAAGACAACTATTTGCTACCTAAAATGGATCATGTGCTAGAAAGGGTAGTTGGGGCAAATAGAATGTCTATGATTGAAAGTTTCTCTGGATATAATCAAATTTCAATGAATGAACAAGATAAAGAAAAAACAACTTTTACTACCCCTTGGGGTACATTCATGTATGATAAAATGCCTTTTGGTTTGATGAATGTAGGAGCCATGTTCCAACGTGCTATGGACATCACTTTCATCGGAGAGAGGGATAGTTCATAGTCATCTATCTCGATGATTTAACGGTTTTCTCCAAATTTGATGAAGAGCATTTGGTACATCTTAAACAAACATTTGAAAAATGTCGTAGGTTTGTTCTATCCTTAAAACCCAGGAAATCACACTTCACCATGCAAGAGGGAAAATTACTGGGTCATGTTGTATCTAAGGATGGAATTAAGATTGATCCTAAGAGGGTTGAAGCAATAGACACTATAAACATTCCTAGAAATGTAAAAGAAATTCAATCTTTCTTAGGAAAAATACATTTTTTACGAAGATTTATCCCAAATTTCACTGAAATTGTAAAATTGATCAAAGATATGCTGAAAAAGAACAACGAAGTAAAGTGGACAACAGAGGCCAAAGCGTCGTTCACACACATTAAGAAAGTCATATCCGAAGTACCTATATTGGCAAGTCCCAATTATCTGAAAGACTTTCTTATTTTCTCATTTGCTCCTGAACACACGATTGTTGCGGTGCTCCTCCAAAAGAATGAAGAGGGTTTCGAACAGTCGATCGCCTTTTTCAGCAAGAGCCTCAGAGACGCTGAACTTAAATATGATATAATAGAAAAACAAACGTATTCCATGGTAAAAGCACTGAAGTCATTTAGACCATATGTATTACACTCCAAGATCATTGCGTACATACCGACCAGTTCTGTGAAAGATATTTTGGTACAACTAGACAGTGATGGGAAAAGAGGACGATGGGTTGCCAAGATCCAAGAATTTGACCTGGAAATCAAACCTACTAAACTGATAAAAGGACAAGGCCTGGCCAAAATTTTGGCTGAATCAAATATCAGAGCTTTGGATATAAACTGCCTATAGGGACATGAGGAAAATATGAACGTAAACGAGCTTGATGAACCAACAAGTGCAATTAAGATCGAGGAGAATTTTGTATCATTAGAATGGTACAGAAACATAGTATCCTACCTGGTTACTCTAAAATGCTCAAGTGAACTATCACCATCAAAAGCCAGGACTTTAAAGCTTCATGCAGTTAAGTATTGTATCGCCGAAAATCAACTATATTGGAAAGACCCGCTCGGTTTCTTGTTAGTCTTCTTAGTCGAATTGGAAACAGAAAGGGTTATAAGCGAATTTCACGAAGGAGTTTGTGGAGGACATCACGCTTGGAGGGCCACAACTTACAAAATTCTGAGGGTTGGGTATTACTGGCCAAAACTCTTTTCAGACATTAGCTCCAAGGTCCAATCCTATAGCCCTTGTCAGCTATTTGCAGGTAAACAGAAACTCCCAGTGCTACCTTTAGTTCCGGTCAAAACTGAAGCCCCTTTTCAACAATGGGGGCTAGATTTTATAGGAGATATTAATCCACACTCTAGCGCCCAACACAAGTGGATCTTAACTGCAACAGACTACTTTACCAAGTGGGTGGAAGTTATTCGAACTAAAAGGTCAACTGACTCAGTGGTAATAGATTTCTTAGAAGACAACATCTTGTCAAGATTTGGCTGCCCCCGAAATATAGTCACGGATAATGCCCAGGCTTTCAAATCTATGGCTATGATTAGCTTCTGCCAAAAGTATAATATCATTCTTGGCCATTCTGCAGCACACTACCCCCAAGGAAATGGACTGGACAAGTTGTCTAACAAGAGACTGATCAATATAATTAAGAAAGTGTTGGATGAAAACAAAACGTCTTGGCATGTACATTTAAAGTATGCTTTATGGGAAAATTGCATAGGCACTAAAAAGTCTATCGGCATGTCCCCTTTTCAGATGGTATATGGGACAAATGCGGTGTTACCTATAAATTTAACACTCCCCGTGATGAAATTGTGGCAAGATTAGAAAGAAGAACCAAACGACATCACCAGGAGGATAAATTAGCTAATCGAGGTTCAACAACATGGGGTCGAAATAGATGAACAGTTGCAGAAGTATCAAGATGACATGAAGGAATTATTCGACCGTAGGGTGAAGGATAGAGATTTCCTCCCAGGTGATTTAGTATTAAGGTGGAATGAAAGGAGGGAAGAAGCAACGAAACATGGTAAATTCGATCACCTCTAGTATGGACCATTCAGAGTCTCGGCCCTCGAAGGAAAAAATTCTCTCCTACTGGAAAATCTAGACGATTAAATCCACAACGCCCCTGTCAATGGGCGTTATCTGAAGCATTATATCACATAAACAGTTTCCCCCAAAAAAAAAAAAAGATAAATAAATAAATAAAAATAAATTTCATTTAATTATAGATTTGTATATTCATATATAGAATTTTTACTTATGTATATATATTTTTCATTTCTCTTTGTTATTCTGATCTTCTTTCGTGAATTTTGGACACCTTTCAGATAGCCTCGATAACCTTCGTATTTGCCTTTTACAGGATTCCAACTGCAAACAAAACAAGCAGGAGAAGTAAACCGAAAGTTGGGTGTGAGAAATAAATTGGCTTAAACAGGTGATGCCAAAGATTTTTGATATTTTTCAAAAAAAAATAAAAATGAAACGATAAGGTAAAGGTGAGATTTCCTAAAAGACTTGTTCTGAAGGGCTATCAAAGAAAACCGAGATAACCTCATTCAGACAGCAACATCGTTTGAACAAATAAATAACAGAATGTCTCCATGTTTAATCGTTTACGAAAGAATGAGACAAAATAAACAAGTCACTCAAATTAAAGCAGTCAGTCAAAGTAAAGCGCCCTCGAAAAGATTTTCAAGAGTCAGTTGGGTTTTTGACCTCTATTTTTCAGTCCATAAATCTATATCTGTCACCCTTTTCTGTTTTCCAGTTTACCCTTTAAAATTTTAGCATCTTTCTGTTTTTTCATATGTAGGGAGAAGAGATTACATTTCAACCTCGAGAGCTTCAAAGCAGATTGTGAAAAGAAAGCGAGTATTCACAACTCCTCGGTCCCTTGCTAAACAAAGTGACACTTAAAGTGATACTGACTTTCCTAGGTTTTTCAACAGTTTCGGAGAATTGAGGCTTGCTCGAATAGAATACCCCCAAAAAGTTATTTTTCCCTTTCTCCCTGTGAACGACAGTGTTGTGAAAGTTAAGGGAAGGTTGGTACTGAGTAATCAAAGTAAGTTGACAGAACTATAATGAAAATTTTTACACAGATATCAGTCCTAATACAAACTGATTTCCCCCATCTTCGCACTCTAAAAAAGCAAGTTATAAGATAGGTGGTGAAAAGAAATTCAGAAATGATTGCCCCCATCTAGTCCAAGAGAAGATGAAAGGAAATTCAGAAATGATTTCCCTCGTCTCGGCATTTAAATGCACAAATATATTTCGAAGTGGTGAAAGGAAATTTAGTAAAAGGGGCCAAATAACTTCACCGGGGTACTGAACAGGCTCGCTGGCAGTGAAGCAATATCTGAGATATTTGTAAGGCTGTTATACATGAATATCACTCTACTCTGGTAACCAATTATTTTTAAAACCTGATCTACATCCCATGTTCAGATAGGGCTTCCTGATTAAAAACATATAATCTTCTTCTTTTGATGCAATCCAATAGCTACAAGATCTGTTGGGTCTCCTAGAACTGTTTTGATTGTCTTAAGGCAGACCTGAATTCAGTAACGGGAAGGAGAAAGTCATGAAAGGGACTACAACTAAGTTTAAAAAGTATCTGAGTTTTGAAAAGATTTTCAAAGGTAAAAAACGAAGTGCATTTCCCCTTCGTTATCCTGTTCTCAGAAACTTTTTCGCTGGTTTAAAGCCATTGACTCCATTTACCCAATATCGACACATGGTCTACTATTCTTCTCGTCTTACAGGAAAATGGGATCCCTAGTTGGAGACTATGTTGGAGATGCCTTTTTTTTTAGGCCATGTTGAATTTCATATCTTAATGCTTGAAATCGAAAGATGGTTTTTGTATTTTCCTTCTTTTGTTCCAAAGTCTTTGAAGTCTCATCACATGAGCGACGATGGTTTTCATACTCTCACGACGAGATCGAATTTTCGTTCAAATGATTTTCCCTTTTTTTACTTCGGGATTTTCTATGTCGGATGTTATAGATCACATAGTTCACAAGTCCCAAAGAGCGAAACAGTGAAATCACTTTAAAGTTTTACCCAGGTCAGTAGCAAGAGTAAATTTTTTCTAAATTACGGTTAAGCATCATCGGGGTTTCGTGTCTCGGCGTTTGCTAACTCCAAAAGTCTTACTGTCATAACCCCGATAGTCGAAACCATGAAATTCTTGTTTTAGTAACCCGCGTTAATGTTAAAGGTAAAAAGCTTAGCTGCGATTAAGCTCTGTCGGAAATTCGCAACTCGACATATTTTCCTTTAAAAGCTACACTGTCAAAGCCCCGAGTCACGAAGTCGGGATAAAGATAGAAACGTAATTAATTAAACACTTAATCCGGTTTTTTAATTAAAACATATCATCGCGATCTCGCGATTTCGTAACTCGACATATGAACTTCCCGGAAGCTATACCTTCAAAGCTCCGAGTCGCGAAGTTGCGATATAAATAATCACATAATTAATTAAGCACCTAATCATAATTACATTTTTTATTAACCAAAGATAATCATCACAATCTTGGGTCTTGGAGGTTCAAAGGGTTAAAGTGAAAACTCCCGATGTAGCAAGTACCGAAAGATTAATTAACGTCGATAAAACCTAATTAATTGAGCTAAGACAATATTTCTCGTGATTTGATGCATGCACAGTCTAAGAGACAGTCTTAATTTTTCCTTGTGCCAACTGACATTTCGAACTGCCAAAATTTATGGCATTAATTAGAAACAAGGCGAATCGACAAGTAAGGATTGTGTTTTTATTGCTAAATTTATATTTAAGCACGATTTGACCGTTCTGTTCTTGAAAAGTACCGAGTTTTAAATGGTTAAATATATAGAGCTATTATTTGTTATCGCGAATTCATTTCTATATTACGCAGAGCAAACTTTTCTCAGTGAACTAATTTATGTATGTATACATATTTTTATCGCATAAGAGTTAAAGCAGGATCCCCCGCCATGGCCCTGCGAAAAGCGTCTAAAGCCGACGCTAAGGTTTCGGGACAAGGTTCAGACAACATCGTTGATACTTCACCTCGAAGTGTCGACTCTGTCAAGACCTGGTCGTTTGTTTATGATGTTCTACAGTCCGAATTGGTAGATTATTCTGATGATTCCAGTGACAATGGAAAAGACAACCTGAGCACCAAATATAAGATCATCGTCCAATCTGGAATGCATAAAGTAGCGGCCAGGCCACGACTACTCCCTTACTATGATATGGTCTGGTGGGCATTAGACCATGTGGACATACCAACCAGAACCATCATCAATGAACAGAAAGTCACTATTGGGACTTTCAGACTTGAACAACTGTAGGCTATGTACAAGTTGCCTACCATGTCGAACCTTACATACGATGCCGAATTCTTGGAGAACTTCAAATAGAAGGAATGTGTGCAATATGACAAGACTATGTCCAGTTTAATCAGAGATTGGGTTTCACACC
>SNQJ01S0159256.1:11465-24616 GCA_010110895.2 Picea sitchensis | reverse complement strand
ATTTATATTTTATAAATTAGTATTTTGATTATTATTTTATACAATTTACTTTCAATTAAAAAGACAAAATAATTATTTATAAGAAATATCAAAACAAAAGATACATAATTATAATAAAAAATAAATTAAAATGATACACAAATTTAATAAAATATAATTTTAAATATATTAATGATAAAAAAACATTTCGTATAACTTAAACTAAATATTATATAAAAAAATTCTCATACAACAACTTAAAACTTAAACTTAATGAAAATGATTTAAAAAATATAACATAAAATTTTATTTTAAATCTATTAATAATAAAAAAAACTTCTTATATTATATTAAAAAAACTTCTCAGATAAATAATTTTTCTAATCCTCTCATATTAATGTTTTCGATCCTATGATATAGCGACAAACCAAATATTATATAAATATTTTCGATCCTATGATATAGCGACAAACCAAATATTATATAAAAACATTTCATATAAAAGCAATCCTTTCACATTAACAAACTTCTTAAAAAAAAAAAACTTTTTTGATTCAATTTTCTGGGCGAATTTAATTATGTAAATTGAAAACCTTAATAATCTAAGAACCGTAGATCTAAACTGTAATGGGTGATACCATTCAATTTTTTTGGGTGAATCTAATTTTGTAAATTGAAAAGCTTAATAATCTAAAAACCCGTCAATTTTTTTTGCTAATTTAATAATGTTAATTGAAAAACTTAATAATCTAAAAACTGTAGATCTAAACTGTAATGGGTGATTAGATTCAATTTTTTGAGTTAAATTAATTATATAAACTAAAAAAATTAATAATCTAAGAAACTTAGATTTAAATGGATAAATTTAATTGTATAAAAGTATAACCTTAATTATCTAAAAAAAAAAAACTTTAAACTTAAAACCTTAATTATTTAACTACAAACTAAATATTGTATATATAAAAGTTCAGATTAGATTAAAGAGTTTTTATACAAAAACATTTTTAATATTGTAAATCAATTTAATTATGTAAAATGAGAATTCTAATTATCTAAAAACTCAAAACCTTAAACTGTAATAAGAGAAAACAGTAAACCTTAAACTGGAAAGTGAGTACATTAAGTAATTTTTTTTTTACGTTGGAGATTCCGGGCTGGAAACCCATCCCAGATACTTCCCCACATAGTGGCTGGTATGGGAGTGATAAAGCTTCTTAGCCCCAAGGGACACAGATTTCGAACTCATGACCTCTCCCCAAACTGGAAGAGTATGAGCATGTCTTAACCAATTGTGCTATCCCATGGAACCTGAATACATTAAGTAATTACACACCAAAAAACAAAACATAAAATTTGTTTCAAATTACTATACAAACTACAACAATACACATGATAAATATTCAAAAAATATGCCTAACTCCCAAAAGACAAATCATGAAAGCCGTTTAGTCTCGGTGCATGACACGATACTCGTTATGCATGACACGATAGTCGCTATGGTGAATACAGAGATTTCCACGGTGCTGGTAGTGACTATGGTGGTGGGATCTTCCCTTTTAATTAATAATAATTTAATTAATAATACAGATGATTACACTTATCTCTGGCAACTTTTTCTAGATTTGCAAATCTTTCCAAAAATAACAATGAAAAACATCAGGTTAATATAATATTTTGATTACAGATTTTGTAAAGACTACATGCATGAATCTGGATACATTTAATAATATACATGAATCTGGATACACTTAATAATAATAATATACTTGATGTGATTATCTCTCGGACTGATTTCAGCTTTCTTGCATAGCTTCGAACTGCAATTTCAAAGATAACATTGGAAAAATTCATGTTAGTATAATATTTTCATTACAAGTTTTGTAAAGACTATGTGGATGAATTTCGATTAATTTAATAACATATTTGATGTGATTAGTTTTTTTGATTGAATCTGGATACATTTAATAATAATAATATACTTGATGTGATTATTTCTCGGACTGATTTCAGCTTTCTTGCATAGCTTCGAGCTGCAATTTCAAAGATAACATTGGAAAAATTCATGTTAGTATAATATTTTGATTACAAATTTTGTAAAGACTATATGGATGAATTTGGATTAATTTAATAATATATTTGATGTGATTATCTTTTTGATTGATTTCAGTTTTTTTTCCATAGATTATCAAGGTCCTTGGATGACAGAAGATGATTATCAAGGTCCTTGGATGACAGAAGATGAATATCGGCTGGGTAATTAAACATGTAAAGTTAACAGAATGATTTGAGGAAGTTGGTCAATTGCTCTATCACACATAGACAGCCATGGGAGCCAATACGGGGTAAGGGGAGGTTGTCCTTCTGCCTGATGCAACTTCCATAAGCATCATTGGTTTGGTTTCTCTTATTATCATCCATCCACTCTAACTAGATTTATAATTTGATCTATGTGCGCTGCACTATGAATAGAGGATTATTTGCTAAACATTGTGTCAAAAGCATAAATAAGAGCATGGTGGGTGAAAGGAATAACAGTTGAGTGATTTTGTTCCTACCTTTGCTTTATGTATTTTCAGTTTTCTAGTTCGTGGGAAGAGGAAACAAAGAGGTCAATATGACAGTTGTTGTAGAGAATTGTATCAGAGATATCCAAGTAAATGTTTAAGATCAAGTAATTTTTCTAAAATGTTTAAGATCAAGTAAGTTTTATAATCATCTAATGAGTATAATGAGTATAAAGTAATATTTTAATATGCTTTTAAAAATGTTAAGAAGTTATTAACATTAAATCTCATTCAATTGGTGGCCATAATATTAGAATTCATAATTAAAAAATCATTAAATATGTCCATTTCCAATAAGTGTATGCCTTTAGACTTAATAAAATTTAATATTAAAATATAATTAAACAAAATAAAGTAAAATATATTAGTCTCTTAATATTAAAACTTTTGTGAAATATACAAAATTAAACTTTCATAAAATTGTATTTTTTTTTATTAATAGAAATGGTATAAAAGTTATATAAAACACATAATTACAAAATTTTATATGTATAACATTTAAAATAAAATTTAGTATTAAAATACAATAAAATATAGCACAATATTTTTATTTGTAAATTTTACAAGCTTTATGAAATATTTAAAATTTGATATTTAGTAAGATAGATTTTATAACTTGCATTGTAATATTCATTTCATTATAACTAAAAACCTAGTGATAAATAGCAATCATTCATAATTCATAATATTGTGTAATTAAAAACCTCTTGATAAATAATAATCACTCATAATAATAAAATAATATGATTGAATATTATTTTTTATTAATCCTATATTATATAGAAAAAATTACATAAATGTTATCAAATATATCTCTAAACATAAAATAGCTTGATCACATAAATACAACATAAATATATAACAACTTGATAACATAAATACCACATAAATATACAAATTTTAACTTCAGTCAATTTTTAAGTTGAGATTAATTGATTCTACCATAATATTAATGATTCCAACTTCTAAAAAAATAGTGAACATATACCACTTTATTATTTTGATGTTTATTAGTAGATTAGTTTCACAGCCACAAACATACCTCTAAACATAAAATAGTTTGATTACATATATATATAAATTTTATATATCTTTTATTTTTAAGTTCATTTTTAACATTGAGAAGATTAATTAATTCTACTTCTAACATTCGAATTAATTGATTCTAGTTTTTAATATTGAGATTAATTGATTCTATCTGATTCTACTCTTTTTTTTAACATTGGGATTAATTGATTCTACCATGATAGTAATGATTCCAACTTCTGAAAGGATAGTAAACATATACCACTTTATTATTTTGAGATTTATTGTTAGATTAATTTTACAGGCACAAACTATAAAGAACTCCCGACCAATCTCTAAATGTGTATACATTTTAGTTTTAAATCACATTACAAGAGGAAGTGGGTGCTATTATTATTTCTATTTATACACCTCACTCCAAATCAATCCCCGTAGATTCAAGTTGTTTCATTTATAATTAAATCAAATCAAATTTACTTTCATTTCCATTTTCACTCTCATATATGATGGTGGAGGAATATTAAAGAAAAAATATTATATTTTTTCTAATATTACTTCACTCTCATCTACAAATGAATCAAATTAAGATTTGGGTGGGAGTAATATTAGAGAAAACATAAATAAGGGTTGAGGTGGGGTAATATTAGAGAAAACATATGTTATGAGAGTGAGTGTGAGGCTGAGGGTGGGTGTAGTATTGGAGAAAACATAATATTACTCTCCACCCCACCTTCACCCTCACCCTCATTTATGTAATATGTTTTCTCTAATATCATATCATCCTCAACCTCAACCTCACCCTCATTTATATTATGTTTTCTCTAATATTAAATAATATTACACTCCACCCTACCGCACACTCACCCTACTCTACCTTCATTTATATGTTTCGTCTAATATTATCCCCATGCTCATTTATAAATGAATCAAATTAATTATTGAATCAAATTCACTGTGAACTATGTGACTGTGCTCCTCTTTCGTCCTCTTCACTGCAACTTGCAGGTAAACTCCTCTTTCGTCCTCTTCACTGCAACTTGCAGTGAACTCTCAGTCTCATTTCAAAAAACATTCATGGTTATCAAATCAGCTTCATACGGTTTTTTCTACACTTTCTAATGTTGTAAGGCATCCTTATTAAGCCAGGTATGTGTATTCTTAATTGTTCAAGTGAGGGGGAGGTTAGTGATCACAGCTTTGGATCATGAGATATCGCATATGAAACTATTTAATCTTACTGCTCATTTCTTTTCATTTAATTTTTTCACTTTATTATTTCAGAATACCCTAGATAGCTTGAGTCATAGAAAATTCTGAAAATCTCAATTCTGTAATATAGTGGACGGAAGAATTAATTCACTGAATTCATTGTTCATTGTTATTTCATTTTAGTGATCAGCAACTACCCACGTTGCATCATCGTCCCAGGTTGCATACATTACTGTCATGGGAAGTAATTCAGGGTTGAGCTGAGGGTTGCATACAGGTTGCATACATCAATTCTAGCCAACGAAAATCAGGGTTTTATTTATACGTTTGTCAACCCATTAGGTAAATCAGGGTTTCATTTACAGGAATGTTAACCTATATAATGTATAGTTCAGCTATATTAATCTGAACCTCAACTCTGATGTCATCTTTATGCAGGCTTTTCCTATTATTAGAGGACTGTCTTTTCAGGTGACCATTTAGTTTTTGTCCTATATTCATGGATTACATTTAGTTCGTGTCCTATATTCATGGCTGGCTTATAATCATTAGATATTTTATTAGTTCTGTTGTTAAAAAATATATATATATAGGATCAGTCATTTTTAAAATAATTGTATTAGTATGATTACCTTTTTCTTCTCACATTTTCAAGAAAATTTAAAACTCGTTTTAAATAATTGAACATACGTATACTAAACTGATTACTTTTTCCCTCAAAATATTCTCTCACTCAAAATAGACAAAAGCCCTCCCAATATCTTTTGTTTCCTAAATTTTTATATATATTAAAAGAAAACACAGTTCTTCTCTGCTATAAAACCTTCCTCTGTGTAAATTTCTTCGATATTGACATTTTACCAACTGAAACTTCCTTAATTTAATCAATATTTTTATTTTAAAATTTTATTTTTTATTTGGATTAATTTATTTTTTACATAAATTCTTACTTCTACATATATTACTTGAGTAGATTTAATGGTTAAGAGAATGTGTTTGCTCCTTGGAGGTTAGAGGTTCAATTCCCAAAGAGTTAGAGTATAGTGTAAGTGGAGAATTGCATTACTTTCCCTTACATTTTCTCTTTATAATACATTTTTTGTTGAACTCTTTTAAGAAATTGATTGAGGTTATAAATTTTGATCATACCATCAAACTTTTTTAAACAAAATCACTCAATTTCATTTGAAAATCACACTTAAACCTTCATTTCAATTTTTTGAGAATATGAAAGTTCAAAAAGGATCAATTAGTTGACCTACTATTAAGATCCTAGATGCTCTTCAAATGTGGAACAATAAAAAATACAATACGGATGGAACCCCTTTCTTTCCTAGTGGCTGAGTATTTAAAATCATCTCATAGTCTGGAGTTAGGGTAGGGTTTTTCATGCCTCAAGCTCCAATTGATGTTAGGGTTTTCACCCTCTAGAATATTTTTAAAATTACACATGTGACTAGCCCCCATTCATGTGAATAATGTGAGCTAAGGTGGCCTCCACTAAGTGTCATGGTGGCCAACACGATAGGTCAAATTGAGGGAGACATAACTTTCACATACAAACTCGAATTAAGGAGATCCTCATGTCAATGGAAAGTTGTCTATGTGTAGAACAAGATGGAAACTTTGGGAACTTTTTAAACAAAGTTTTGACCCAAAAAATAATCATTTAAGAACTCAAATAGGCTCTAGAAGGTTTTAGACCCCAAATCACCAAAGTTAGATTTGCCCCTAAAATGGGCCCTAAAATCCAATAGCTCCAATTTTTCAATCGAAAAGGTATCAAAATAGATGAAAAATTATATAATGATCCATTTTGGATCATACCTCCCCATTTAGGGAGGCTTATTATCCCCAAAATATTTTACTAAAGGAGGGGAGGAAATTTTTCCTCTACTTTCCCTTTGGAGTACAATTTGGCCTTTCCTAGAAGTTGTGCTTTCAACCCAGCCTGTGAGACTTCATGCTGACCCTATTTGGTTGTTCTGGACTTATTCTACAGAATGGTATCTTCCACTAACTCTACCTAAGGTTATGGTGCTAAGTCCTTTATGGTAATAAGACTTCCTCATCAATTTCCTGGTCAAACATGAAATTGTCATAGAGTTTTAGATTCTCCACATTCACCACTCAGTAAATGTGCATAAATGGGGGTAGATTGAGTGGATAGGCACTATCACCCACTTCTCCAACACTTCAAAGGACCATACCGCAGAGCCTTGATATTCTTACTAGAATCTTGTAGCATTTTTTGTTTAGATACAACCATAATTTGCTCCCCACCTTAAAGCTTTTCTCAATTCAATGTTAATCATGCCAAGTCTTGCACTTTTCCTATGACTTATTTAATGTATCATATAGTTGAAAATGGATTTTCTTGGTCTCACTAATGAAATTTTCAACCTTTTATGCTTCTCTCGTGATGTCTTCGCTCTTTTCTCGTTTTTTTCCATATAGGACATCTACAGAAGAAAGTGGAAAATACCTAGAGGAAGTTTCAAAAGGGGACTTACTCTTAGAAGTATGCACTACTCTATTATAAGGGTGATGAAAATAAATCAAATTTTATTCCAAGTGTTTACATGTTCGAAATTGTAACCCATCCAAAGATGAATCAATGTCTCATTCACTAATTTTTTCTGGCCATTTGTGTGTAGATGAAAAGTTGTGGGTATTTTTAACTTGGTGTCCATCTTCAAACACCCGATTAAACTCCATATACTAGATCAACCAAATGCTTCAATATAGACAACCCTTTTTATCAATGTTATCCTTTCCTCATCCATCACCATATAATATACCATGATTACACATTTTCTCTATTTTCATGATATCATATAAGATACACATCATACCCTATAATATCTAAAAGAATATACAAAGGTTCATCCCCTTTCCACCCCAAGACTACAAATATTTAAGCATTGTGGAGAGACAAATATTTATGCAAAACATAATAATAGTCCTCATATTCATAGTTGAAGTCCAAATATACCATAGAAATGTCTAAGGTGGTTGTTAGAGGACTACATCATGAAGCTTGATCCTCATAATATTCAAATAGGCATGAGAAATGCAATTACTCCAAGATTTGAAACCATAGCATGAAATATCCACAAAAATAAATTATAACACACCAAATGGTCCCCATTGGTGCCTTCTCTAGCATCACAAAGTGTTGTAGGTTTTCCAAGCACTCCACATCAAGCGCTCTAAGTATACTAGGGTTTCCAAATTCTAGAAAAACTTATCAAGATCTAATGCTTCTTTTCTCCTCTAATGTTTCTCCCAATCTCTAGAAAATTTCTTCAAGAACTCTAACATTGTTGATTATTTTTGTTGTGGAAAATTTTCCCCTGCAAACATGTGAAACCCCCATTGGATCAAGAGCCCTTTGATCTAAGACAAAGAGGAAAAAATGGGTTTCTAGTTTCCCCCCAAATATACTCTCTATGCCAACAATCATAATGAGAAGAGAAGGATATAAGACTTACCTCTTTTCCATTGGTTGTCCTCATTTCTCCAGCCCTTCATCTTTATGTCCAAGTTCCAAGATAAGTCTTGCAAAGAACAAAGCAATACCTCATTCTTCTATGATATATTTTCAAATAGAACATATCTTTCTATGATGAATTAGAAAACAATAGACATGCATATGGTGAACAATAAAATCATGAGGAGAGTAGGTAATGCAAAAGCATCATAAGCAAGCCAGCAAAGAAACCACAATAGCGGAGGACAACTCGATATGCACCAACACACGTTTTGAAAGCATTTTGAATTTGAAAGGATAAGACATTAATGTAATATATTGAAAGGATGCATTCACATTTATGTTTTGAGTTGTAATACAGATCTTGAGCAGTTTCTCTCATTTTTTTGTTTGAGCCATTTATTGTAATAATTTTAAAGTAGTTGTAGATTTTATTTTGATTAGATAGCTTAGAGTGTAGGAGGTAAAAATATAGAAAGCTCCCTAGCATGTATTGTAGGATGATTCTCATTGTAAGAACTAGAGAGCTATAGAGAAAGAGAATAGGAGAGAAAGGAAGAACATAATGTTGTATAAGAAGATAATTGTTTATATTGAACCCATGTACAAAAGCACTGCAATTAATATGAAAAGGATTTAATTTAGTTTCATGGTGTTGTGATGATTACTATTTGCATCTCTTAATGGTATGTTTACAGTTTTCTTATATGCTCTGTTATGCATTTGTTTCAATTCTATGTGTATGTATGATTTCATGATTGAATGTATGAAGTATTTGAGAGGGAGGGAATGAGTTTCAATTGTTTCTCGTCTTCAAAATTCCTGTAAGGGGTGCAGTGAATGTAGCGAAAAGTGTGCATTGAAAGGTTTTGAGTTTTACCTCAGAAAACCTCAGGAGAGATATCGTTGTTCTCATACCAACATAAGTGTGAGTATAACACAGAGTCATGCAAGGAGTGCATAGGAAGGTTGAAGTCTTATACTTTTCCAACCCAAGTGGGGGGTTGAAGGATTTATGTTGCAAGGAGTGCATAGAAGAGGAAGACATCACATAATCAATGATTATCATGAAAGTTGCAAAGAGTGTGCATAGGATTCCCTAGAATCCTTGAGTTTGCAATAAAATCCAAGCTCAGGAGGGATAGAGGCTTCGAAGAGTTCGAAGGAAGACAAGGCTGAAGTCACCTCGCATAATCAAGTTCAGGAGAAAGAATACCAAGTTATTTGGCCATGAGTTATCAAGAAATTGAACGGACAGTGGAATTTATCGGAGGAAGAAATACCAAAATCCCGTTAGTCGTTGGATCTAGTAGATCAACGGAGGGGATAAGGCTGATCACCTTTCAATGCTCGCAATCCCAGGAGGAATAGTATTTGTTGGATCTGGATCAACGAGAGTCATTGGTCTCTTGATTTCAGATATCGAAATTTCACGAGTCGGGAGTTGGAGCATTGGGTTTGTGTTATACAAACAGTCCCAACATCATAAAACCTGAAGTTGTGACGCGATCATGGTCGATGAAAGAGGAGAAGGAACAGGACCATCAAATCTAGTCCTGGGGAGAGGCCCCACATCAGGTTTCAGGGTTTTGTGGATGTGGAGTGTTGGGGTTGTATCACGCTAATACACCCAAAATCGTGATTTGCGAAATACCTTTTTGGATAAAGGTTGTGGTCACATTAGTTGGGAACATGGGTAAGAGTTCGCACCTAGTGCTTGTTTGAACAAGAATAGCTCCTAAGAAGGACCTGTGGTTACAAGTGTGAATATTCCAGTTGGGAATCATAGAGACATTTCGGCTCAAGGGGAGATTAAGAATGATCCTTAGACTAAGAGGTCAAGGAGAACCTATTGAGGTTGGGGTGTTATGTCAGGTGGAATCAGAGCTTACAATCATTGTTTTCTATAGGGAGGATACCAATGCCCGATCCAGTTGTGGAATAGGAAATGAGAGAACTTCGTGTTGGATTATATGTTATGGAAACAACACAGAGATGAGATACTAATATAGGATATGTTAGTGAAGAAAAAAGTGAAAATGAGGCTAGAGCCAAAGAAGAAGTTGTAACCGAAGACACTGTAGAAGAACATTTATTCCGAGTTGTTGTATGGATAGGGGACAGGGAAAAGATGGACATTCTGATGTATGAAGGAAACTTGGATGTTGAGGAGATGCTAGATTGGTTTAGAGCTCTGCATAAATACTTTGATTATGAAGATATCAAAGAAGATAGGAAAGTAAAACATGTTGTCACTAGATTGAAAGCGCATGCAACACTGTGGTGGGATGAACTGCAGGATAATAGGCATTGCAAGGGAAAAAATAAAATCAAAAGCTAGGATAAGATGGTAGAAAAAATGAAGGCCAAGTTTATACCCAGAGACTATCAAATTATCTTGTTTCAAAGAACGCAAAATTTGAGACAGAAGGGGATGACAGTGAAGAAATACACTGAAGAGTTTTACCGACTGAATATCCGAGTTGGTGATCATGATAGTGATGATGAACAGGTCGCCAGATACATGAATGGTCTAAGATAGGACATTCAGGATGAGATGATCATGGTGACAATAAAAAATGTGGAAGATGCTTATCAAATTTCTTTGAAGGCAGAAGAAAAATTGGCCCATAAGAAAGGTCAAATGGGAAGAGGTAGAATTCAGAGAAGAGGTAAATAAATTGCCTAGGATAGAGTGTAGAATCCCAAGGATGAAGAAAATAAACCTCATAATCACCCAAAAAGAGGAGGAATCTCACAGAGAGGACAATATGTCGATAAGAACACTTTTCCGCAAGAAAGAGGAAGAGGCAGAGGTAGAGGAGGAAAAACAAAGTGTTTTGTTTATGGAAAGATCGGACACAAATCTTTTGAATGTCTTGATAGAAAAAGAGATGGAGGAGGTGAAGCTCACATTTTAGAAGCAAAAATGAAAAATGTTGAGGTAGAGGATGCAGAAGGCGAAAGATCCTTAATGATGAGGAAAATTCTCTTGAAACCGGAGAAGGAGGCAGAGAATCCAACCCAGAGAAATAGTCTATTTATAACTGCTTGCAAGACCAAGGATAGGGTATGGAAGGTAATTGTGGATAGTGGAAGAACATATAATCTAGTATCCATAGAAATGGTGGAGAAGATGGAATTGGAGAGAGTTTCACATACGAGCCCATAGAAAGTCTCGTGGTTGCAAAAAGGACATAAGGTAACTATCACTAAACAATTTTTAGTTGAATTTAAGATAGGGGGTTACAGGAATGATATTTCGTGTCATGTTATTCCCATGGATGTTTGTCATCGTTTTTTGGGAAGACAGTGGAAATATGATAAAAAAATTGTTCATGATGGGATAAATAACACGTACATG
Source organism: Picea sitchensis (assembly GCA_010110895.2). Lineage (NCBI taxonomy): Eukaryota > Viridiplantae > Streptophyta > Pinopsida > Pinales > Pinaceae > Picea > Picea sitchensis. The sequence goes on along the minus strand of SNQJ01S0159256.1, from coordinate 12,981 downwards.
TTAGAGAAGAATGGTAGCACACATATGTTGCTGCCAATCGAAGACAAGAAGGTGAAAGAGAAACAAGAAACTCTATAATTCTCATGACTGGGAAGGAACTTCTTGATGAAGTCAGGAAAGAAGAAGACATGCAGTTTGTTGTGGTAAGGAAACCTAGATTCATTTTAACTAGTACTTCGATAGATGATCTACTAGAGGAAATTCAGAAAATGATGGAGAATTTTCATGATATAGTGGTGGACGATTTACCTTGTTCGTTGCCACCCATCAGAAGTATAATCCATCACATTGACCTTATACCAGGAGCGATTTTATCGAACAAAGAAACGTACAGATAGATTCAACGAGATAATGAAGAGGTTAAGAATCAAGTCCAGGATTTGATGGACAAGGGGTTGATAAGAGAAATCTTGAGTCCATGCGTTGTACCGACAGTGTTAAGTCCAAAGAAGGAAGGTGTATGGATAATGTGTACAGACTTGAGGGATATAAACAAAATCATCATCAGGTACATATTTCCTTTACCGAGGATGGATGAGTTGATGGATTGCTTGAGTGGAGAATTGGTTTTTTCAAAGATTGATTTGAAAAGTGGATATCATCAAATTAGAATGGGGGAAGGTGATGAATGGAAGACAACATTCTAGACAAATGAAGGATTATATGAATGGCTTGTCATGTCATTTGGCTTGACGAATGCATGAAGTACTTTCATGAGGTTAATGAACAAAGTCTTGAAATATTTCATTGGGAAGTTTGTAATTGTGTATCTTGATGATATACTGGTCTTTAATAAGAATGAAGAAGAACATCTGAAACACCTAACTCTAGTAATGAGGAGGTTGTAGCAAGAGAAGTTGTTGATAAATTTGAAGAAGTCATATTTCATGAAGAAAGAACTCATTTATTTGGGTTTTGTGATCTCTTTGAATGAGTTGAAGATGGATCCTGAGAAGGTAAAATCAATGAAAGAATGGTCATCTCCAAGGGACATATTTGAAGTCATAATATTCCATGGACTAGCTAGTTTTTACAAGAATTTCATCAAAACTTTTAGTGGAATTTTTGCGCCAATGATGGACATAGTCAAGAAAAAACATAAATATTTTCATTGGACAAAGGAAGTAGAAAAGTTTTAAGTTTTTGAAGGAGAATATAATCGAACAACCAGTTTTGGTTGTGCCAAACTTTGTTAAGACATTTCAAGTGAGATGTGATGCAAGTGGGTTTGCGGTTGGAGCAGTCTTAAGAAAGACAATAGATTGATTTCATACTTCAGTGAGAAGTTGAATGATGCCAAAATCTTAAGAACCAAATATCAATATAACATAGAAAAACCTTAGAAAAGGTACTCAATGCCTTGAAAAATATATAATTTCAGATAATAAGCCTCTTCGAGGGGGAAACCTCTGTTTACCCCACTTAAATGTTCAAGTACAAGATGATTCCAAATGAAAATGTCTCCTTGGTATATATAGGAGACTAGGAGGTATAATTACAACTAATGGAATAAAGC
>SNQJ01S0159255.1:0-15087 GCA_010110895.2 Picea sitchensis | reverse complement strand
CAAAAGAGAAGATGGAAGAATGGGAAAGTTTGACTCTCGTGTGGACAAAGGAGTACTTATTGGTTACTCAAGTACAAGGAAATCATACAAGTGTTACAATCTAAGATTGAACAAAGTTGTGGAAAACATCAACGTAACAATTGATGAAACGGGCATACCAGAATCAAAGGAAGAAGAAAACAAATCAATGGAACAAATTTTCGAAGAAGACGAAGCAGAAGATGAAGTAGAAGACAAAGATGAAGAGAATCTGACAGAAATAGAAGAGAAAGTTCAACAAGTATCTCCAAATACACCTATCAAATGAGTACAGAAGAATCATCCTTTAGATCAAATTATTGGAAACAAAGATGAAAGAATTGAGACTAGAAGAAAAATCCGTTCACTAGAACAAACACACCTAACACTCTTATCTACAATTGAACCAAACTATTTTGAAGAATCCAACAAGGAATAATTTTGGAATAAATCCATGAATGAAGAATTGGATCAAATAGAGAAAAATGACACTTGGGAACTGGTTCCAAGACCAAAGAATAAGAATGTGATCGACACAAAATGGGTTTTCAGGAATAAATTAAATGAAGATGGACGTAAAATCATCTTTTATGAATGGGGAGCTTGAAGAAGAAGTCTACATTGAACAACCAAAAGGATTTCATTTGTCAGAGAATGCAAATTATGTGTGTAAATTAAAGAAGGCCTTGTATGGTCTAAAACAATCTCCTAGAGCATGGTACTCTAGACTGGATAAGTATCTGCAGCAGGTAGGTTTCAGAAAAGGAAGTGCAGACAACAACCTCTACATCAAGGTAAGTCAAGGTAATATTTTATTAATTGAAGTTTATGTTGATGATATTATTTTTGGTAGTGATAATGACATGTGTTAGCAGTGAAGAGGATTTTCATATATCTCAAAAGAACAGAAGAGTTTGGATTATGGTATCTAAAAGGAAAGGATCTATCACTTATTGCCTACACAGATGCAAATTGGGCAACTTGTATTGATGACCGATGAAACACCAGTGGAGCAACGTTCTACTTGGTTGAGTTTTTAGTTTCATGGCTAAGGAAGAAAAAATCATCAGTATCTCTATCTACAATCGAGGTAGAGTATATTGCAGCAACATCATGTTGTACAAAGGTTCTTTGGATGAAACAAACTCTGATAGATATACAGGTTGAGTATGATGAGCCAATTCCAATATATTGTGATAATACAAGTGCCATCAGTATCTTGAATAACCTAGTGATGCACTCCAAGACGAAGCACATTCCAATCAAGTATCACTTTCTATGAGAGTAGGTTGCAGAAAAGAAAATGAGAGTTGAGTATTTGGGCACAAAAGAACAAGTGGCAGACATCTTTACAAAACCACTTCCATGGGAAGCCTTTGAATATATGCACCAGAGACTTGGAGTTATTTATACTCCAAAATGAATTCTTTTTTAATGCTTATCTTATATGCCTTAGATTTACACGAGGAAGCACCATAAGAGGACAATTCACTCAGGGGGAGCAGCCCCAGATGGAAAAATACCTTTTCCATTGATGACAAAGAGGGAGAGATTTATCAGATGTAGAGGACAGAGGCATGGTTCCAGGGGGATCATATTTATTAGATGCAGAGGGCAGAGGCATGGTTCCAGGGGGAGCATGATTTTGAATAGAGGCATGGTTCCATGGGGAGCATATTTATCAGATGCAAAGGATAGAGGCATGGTTCCTGGGGGAGCATGAGTGATATGATTTCAATATTGCATCATAGTGTTTCCATCAATGCCAAAGGGGGGTATTTTTTATTAAGGTTGGTTTTCATTGATTTCAACCCTTGAAGAAAGACCTGTAGCACAAAGGTTTGGGTAATGGACCCAATATTGTTTGATGTAAACATGACTCATTATTGTCTTGTCATGGTTGATAAGAAGTAAATATGGATGAACTCCAAAGTGGTCCCCTTATGGTGAAATACCTCATGGTAAGATGCTTTGCGGAGTGAGAGAACCCATGTTTAATTGTGGAATAATGAGATGAAGGATAGTGAATCTATCAGTGAAACTATCCTAGATGGATAGTGCTTGTCATGCCATTTCTGGTGGTATTTGGAACGTCACATAACTCCTCATGGCTAGAGATTTATGACCATATGAATTTGGACAACCCCTCATGAGTCTTGTAGAAGCCCCCAAGGGTCAAAGTTCTTTGGAAAATAAATTATTTTAAATGAAGAAGCCATAAAATAAGGAAAGTGTGAGGCTACATGATGATATAAATAAGAGGCAAAGCTCCCTCACTAAAGCCACACTTGTACATATTGTATATCTATTTTCTTGGGTAAATATTCTTGTAAATACTTGTGGATACATTTGAAGTGGCGAACGTCTGAGGTAGCACGAAGGGTTGACGGCGAAATTCTTGGAATTACAGCAAAAACCTATTTTCTGAGGTGTATGTGGGTTGTCTATGTACAAGGTGCATACATACTGAGTTATATGCGGGTTGTCTGTGTACAAGGTGTGTACATGCTAAGTTATACGCGGTCTGGCAGTGTATAGGTAGCATACATGCTGATAAAGTCATGGAAACTTGAGAAGATGAAGATGCAAAGGTTCTAGATTCTGAGATCAAGCTCCCAGGAAGGTCTAAAGTGCTCATATAGATCAGATCAATCCATTGGTTCAAAAGGTATGTCTTATTTCTATGAATAACTGGATTTTGATGTATGCATGAGGAATGGCAATGGAGATTTGAGGATTCTCTCTAGAAAGACTAGTGGCTACATGTTATCTTATGCATAAGTCAGATCTATAGAATTATAGTGCTGGTATGTTCATCATTTATACTTATTGTAAGGCACATCTTGTATTTATTGGCATATGGCTAAGGGTTTTTATGGTACATGGTTGAGAGCTTGTATTTCTTTAGTAGTTGATGTATTAAGAAACTAAATATCAGAAAGGGGTTGATGACTAAGATCATGTGAGGGATATTATACGTGTTCATGATTACACATACCTATATGACACATGACTGGAGAGAGACATACTTGCCTTGAGTAAAGGTTATATATGAGGATGCATGCATAGGGTACAGTTATAGTCTTGATATAGTTACACAAAGATGTCAAATCATCACTCAAAGATCATGACACTCAGAGATCTCACATTACACACACACAACTCTCTCTTATTCAAAATTACCATACATCCAAGGGACCTACTACCAAATGCATCACTGAAACATAACAGAGAAGAAATTAAATGTTGTAATCAAAACATGAAAGTACTATGTTCACACACACACACAAGAAATCATATTCATATTCACAATTAACTACAAAGAGACTTACCTTAGTTGGGTCGGTGGTCCCTTTCCATACCAACAAGGTAGCTCTTAAGAGAACTTACAATAGAGAAGATGTAAATGCAAACATATAATTCATAAACAAAAATTATATCATTGCTTCATAAAAATGGAGGTACAATCCAGAGTCGTTCCAGAACCAAACTTACAGCATAACTGTGCTTTATTTTATTTCTCTATATCCTGTCATCTACAAGGCTCTCTCTTTTAAAGAGAACCAACTATTACAATTCAAGTCTAAAGATAACATCAAATATTTGTATAATTATTACAATTGGATGATACGTCGATTTTTAAGGAAACGATTTCATCCTCATGACATGAAGTGCATGAGTGATGAAATGTATCGTGACCTCCAATGAATAGAGAATGTTAGAACCAACAAAATTCCTTGGACTCATCTAGAACAATCTTGTTCCAACAACCAAGCATGGGAATTCAGAACATGTACCGAATGCGCACAACTGCATAACTTGGTATCGAACGCACACAATCATACAAGTCGGTATTGGATGAGCGTAACATCTGTATCATACTAACATAGAAATACAAGTCGGTATTAGATGAGCGTAACAAATGGGTACTGGATGATCTTAGCAATGGGTATTGGAAAATCTCAGCAACGGGTATCGGACAATCTCAACAACGAGTACTAGATGATCTCAGCAAGAGGAATTGTTGTCATGAAGTCTGCTTGAACCATCCAAAGTAATTCTAAAGTTATTTCAACATCAAATATTGAATCCTAATTATTAATAAATCACCATAAATTATGATTAAACATCAGTTACCTCATAGGTATACAATAATTTTTTAAAGGGCATGTCTAATGAGGAATATAGGCAGAAAGTGCATCGGTATTAGGAAAAATTGGTCAGGATATGGGAAAGATAAGGCAATTGTAGGTGACAAAAAGGAGGCTTAGCATTTCCCCCATGCCTAATTCATTACATGCCCTCATGTAAAGATGCTGAATCAGTCTTCAAAATTTCAAAACTGGTGTTGATCCTCTACCTTTCTTGAACATCAGTTGTCTGGTTTTAAGATATCCATCCCTAAAGCCTCATCCTTGAGCTCCCTCTTAATGATTCGTGTATATTGTACTAGGCACAAAACTTTTTTCATCTTGGCAGAGACCTCATCATGCTCTCCCTGTAGTCTACAATTATTCTCCTTTAGCTGTGTGTTCTCTTTCTTGATATGCCTATCCAACACTTTATACTCCTCTATTTCTTCCTTCAACTCTTCATTATTTTTTGTAAGATTTTTAACTTTTAATTCCAACTGATGTTTGGTCATAGAGATGACTGGTCCATGTAAAACTTTCTCTATTATCTCTTCCTTGGCTTCAAATTCTCTCCTTAAGTCATTTAGTGTTTCTGTCACTAATTCTTTTCCTTCACTAATAGTCGCTACATACATCTCTTCTTGCTTTGGTGAAGTTGGAATTTCCATTGGATCTTCTGCAAAATAAGGGACATGAAGAACTGGCCCCTGCTTAACCATACTCTGAGTGGTTCTTCATCTTGGATCTGAGACTTCATCGGTTATGCTAACATGAACATGAATTTCCTCTTTAAACAATCTCCTCCTCTTCGTTTTAGGCTCAAAACTGGGTACCAGAATTTGCTTGTCCTGTGCCTTCTTGACTTTTCCTCTAGAGGGATTAGGTGGGGAGACTGGAATTTGTTCTATTTTTGCACTCCTTGTCTTTCTACTAGGGGGATTGGATGTAGGGACTGGAACTTGTTTCTCTGGTGTACTCCTGGTCTTCCTACTAGGGGATTGTGCTATATTACTACCTTCATTGACTTTGAATTTCCTCTTGCGTTTGACTCTCAATTCATGAATATTTTCTTCTTCTCCACCTTTTTCTTTAGGAACTTTAACAATCACCTATGGAGTATTCTTTGCAATTTCCCAAACCTGTTCCTGAGGTATTTCAAGAAATCCTTCTAGAATACTTTCTATGATTTTCCCAGCCTTCTCATGAGGTACTTCAACAATTACCTCGGGGACAGTGTCTGCAACTTTCCTAGCATCATTCCCATAACTTTGTTTCTTCCTCTGTCTTGTACTGATTTTTGTTTTACTTTTCATGGATAGGTCTGGTTGAGTTTTCTTGATGTTGGATGATTTTTCCACTGTAGGTGTAGGATTTTCTTCTAAAACTATGATTTTCCCTTTGTCTAATTTACTGACATATTGTGGTGAGCTATGGCCAACAGGATCAATTTTATTACTAAATTTATGTCATTTATTTCTATTATCTCACTTCTTCTCGACTGACCTTTCACTATGTTCCCCTGTTACATTCCCTTCTACAGACTTAGAGGTCTCGTGAGAAAAGTTTTATTTTAGGAATTTCTTCCAACTACTATCCTGTTTTCTCAATTCATGGACAACCAAGAGTTTCATCAACCCATGGTGATAAAGACTGGTTTCGGATTTCTTGGATGCAAACTTAACATCCCTCACCATCTTGTTCAGAATCATCCAAAGAAATGAGAAAATTCTATGTATGGGCCTCCTTCAAAATGAAATAAAAGACTTAAATGATAAAGAAAAGTTATTGCATACCTCTTCACAAGTTAAAAAAAATTGTAAGAAGACAAACATTGTACAATATTCCTCTTTGATCCAGCCTCTGGAGATACCTTTTGTCCAATCTGGGTCCAGGTGATTGGGTTTCAATAATTTTTTATACATTCCCTTGTCCACGATGATGCCTTTGAAATACTTCTCTCCAATGGAATGTAACTCGGTCACCTCTATTATAGTAGCTTTAGTAATTGTTAGTTTTAGGTCCCCCAGCTGGACGCTCTCTCCATCATAACTCTAGATGAAGGCACGAGATACCCCCTCATGATGTCCTCTAAATTTTTCCAAGAAGGGAACCCAACCATCCTTTTCAAATTTTTATTTGCAAGCTTGATACTCCTTCGTTTCTCTGTACATATGAAACACTGGTTCATTCCTGTCAACCCCTATGCCGGCTTAAATATGGGTTTTAAAACAAGTATGGGTAACGAAATTTAGGAGGGGGTTTGGTACTCAACGTAAAATTACAAGAACATGGTGATGGAGGCAGAGTAACAAGATAGTAGGAGCAAATCAAATGGTGTATAATAGAAAAATGGTTAATTAACACTCATCTAGAAGGCGAAGCCATCCAGAAGAGCGTATATAATGAAATCAAGAAGACAATGATCAATTATTTGAAATGATAGTAAGGTAAGGAAGAAGTCATAAATCATGACCAAGGATCGTGTTCATAGATAAGGTGATGATCATACAGATAAGTAGTGTCACATCCCTTTCTTACCGGCTTACGTAATGATTACAATGAATGTGGGTCAAGTGGCCAAAAATCACCATTGGGTACCATTAGATGTCATACATTTGAATAACATGAGTTCATAGGAAGTGGTATAATCATAGTTGTGTCATCATACAGATGGGAATTTTTGACAAGATATGCCAAACTAGATGATCACCTTATGAAGAGATTTGTGTACATTATCATTGATTTTGAAACAAGGGAAATCAAGAAGAACTTCAGAAAATAATGATATGGAGGTTTAGTGACTCAAAATAACAAGGGAATATGAGGGTAACCATATGTAAAATGAAAAATTCATGTGATTCTTAATAAAAAGGAATAAACACAGAGTCCATACCTCTATTACCTAGAATGCATTCGAAACATTAAAGAAATATCAAATGTAGAGCAATGTTACCCGAATCCCCTTGTCAATATGAGAGAATAAATTTAGTACCGGATCACCATAACATTATCGTTTTAGTACCGGACCAGTATAGAGGATTTTTCAGTATCGGATCAACGCAGAGAGATTTTTTAGTACCGGACCAACACATAGAGACTTTTCAGTACCAGACCAACACAGGGAATCAGTTTAGTATTGGACCAACACATAGAGACTTTTTCAATATCGTATGAACACAGAGAGACTTTTCCAGTACCAGATGAACTTTGGCAAAGTACCTGGAATCCTGTAGGTTTGTTCTTCGTGTCTAAACATGTTCTGAAGGTCAAGATGAAGTAGAGGTTGGTACTCACTAATACTATATATGGATTTGTTCCTCTGAATGAATCATGTTGAAAAGTTATAAACAACACACTAGTACAAGAAAATCTGAATGAAATTTTGAAAATGCAACGAAAGTATCATAAAATGAGGAAAAAGATCCAATGAGTGGGATCCAACTCTGTAACAAGAAGGAAATTGTAGTTGGAAATCCTCCTGTAGAGGTGCACAAACCTCCTCTTTTTGGAACCAAACAAACCACTAGTTTCGTTGCCACTCCCATTTTATTGAAAACAAGAACCTAACTACTATTGTCCTGTGGATTTTTCTCAAGCCCAGATCAGTTAATGCTCACCAGTATTTTCAATTTTTAGGAGTCTAAAAAAATTAAAGAAAACTCCTTATACTGTCATGTGAATTTTTCTCGAGCCCAGGTCAGTTAGTGCTCGTCGTTTTTTTCAATTTTTAGGAGTCTGGAAAACTTAAAGAAAACTCCTTATACTATCCTGTGGATTTTTCTCGATCCTAGATCAGTTAATGCTCGCCGGTGTTTTCAATTTTTAGGAGTCTGGAAAACTTAAAGAAAACTCTTTTTGGCTCATTTACCATGAGAAATATACCAAGGTTGGGTAAAGGAATACAATTGCTTATGGAAGTCTTCCTCCTTATTGCTTATCTACATAAGAACATAATCAACTTATGCCTTTGCTAGTAACACCAAGAAAAAAAAATCACTATCTAACACACACCTATATAGATATATGTACAAAATTAAATCAAATCAAACAACAAAAACTTACAGTGGTGGTTTAGCAGGAGAGGAACCCCTCTTTATTACCAATTGCATTTCATAATTCTAAAGAACTTGTTTGATAAAATCCTCTTTAGACAGAGGCTTGTGATAGACTTTCAATCGATGCCCGTTCACAACAAAGGATGTTTGATCTTCATCAATAGTCTTTATCTGCACTAAACCATTGTCATAAAATATGTCTACTTCATAAGGTCCCAACCATCGAGTGGAAAATTTACCTTTGAAACTCTTGAACCTACTATCATATATAAGGGCCCAAACACCAAGATGAAAATATTTCTTCTTGATATACTTGTCATGCCATTTAGTCCTTTTTTCTTGAATAAGTGTAGTCCTCTGCAGGGCATCTTGTCTGATTTCATCAAGTTCATTTAGCTGTAGTATCCTCTAGTTTTGGGCTTCATCCAAATCCATTCCCAATTGCATAGCAGTCCTGAAAGTTTTTACTTGAAATTCTATGGGAAGAAACACTTTCTTTACATAAACTAATTCATAAAGTGTATGGCCTATTGTGTTTCTCCAAGTTTTTTTCTAGGCCCATAAGGCTTCAGGCATTTGATCCACCCAATCTTTATGGTGTAATTGAACTATCTTGGTAAATATAGCCTCTATCACTTTGTTGGTTTATTCCACTTGTCCGTTTTCTTGGGGGTGATAAGGTGAGGATTTTCTATGTTTAATTTGATATTGTTCAGTAATATCTTTGACCAGATTGGAGGTAAATTGGGTTCCTTGGACTATCACTATTTCTCGAGGCATGCCAAAATGAGTAAAGATGTCTTCGAATAGAAAATCAAGAGAGGATTGTTAATTTGTAGAGTACAAAGTTTTACCCTCTACCCATTTAGTCACATAATCTATGCAGACTAGTATATACCTTATTTTTCTAGAAATGGGGTTGATAGGGCCTACAAAGTCCAAAGCCCATTTCTCAATTGGTTCAATTACTACCTGATCTTGGAGAGGCATCTCATCACTTGTAGTTGGTTTCCCCATCCTCTCGCAATCATCACAACTGGACACATGTTTCTTTGCATCCCTGAAAATGGTTGGCCAATAGTAGTCTGTCTATAGTGTTTTGTATGTTGTCATCTTATCAAAAAAATGGCCTCCACATGGGCCATCATGGTATGATTTGAAGACATCATACATCTCATCCTCCCGTACACATATTCTAATCACCAAATCATGTCATGTTGGTATAGACAGTCATCATGCCACATATAACTTGTGCTCAACTGAATAATTGTATGTTTTTCTCGGAGGGACAAATTATGAGGTAATTTCCCTGTTACAATATAGATTGCCACATTTGCATACCAAGGAATGTAAGTAGAAATACAAAATAGACTTTCATTTGGAAAATTTTCATCCACTGGTGCATTATCACCTGTATGAATAAGTCTAGATAGGAAATCAACAACAAGGTTATCTTTGACAGGTCTGTCAATGATAGAAATATTTAATTCTTGCAATAGTAGCAGCCATCTAGTGACTCTATCGTTTGTCACGTGCTTATTTATTAAAAACCTAATAGTTGAGTGGTTTGTGTGTACAAAAACCTCATACCCTGTTATGTAGTTTCTGAATTTATTAATGGCATGAACCACTGATAAGAATTCATTTTCAGTGACAGTGTAATTCACTTCAGTAGGGGAGAGAGTTTTTCTCACAAAGTAGATAGCATAGGGGAGTAGGTTTTAGCAGGATCTACCCTTATTCTGGTACCGGAAATATGATGACCCAAGACAATCCCTTAAGTGAGCAGAATTCTAGATTTTTCATGGCCAAGGGAGAGATTAGTCTCTCTACACATGATCAATACTTTCTCCAAATTGTCCAATGCTTTTTGAAAATTATCCCCATATACTGTGAAGTTGTCCATATAGACTTCTACACAATCATGAGTTAAATCTGAAAAAATAGCTAGGACAGTCCTCTGAAAGGTGGCAAGGGAATTACACAACCCAAATGGAAGAACCCTATAAGAATAAGTACCCAATGGGAAATTGAATGTGGTTTTATCTTGATCTTCAGGGGAAATTTGGATCTGATTATACCTGCTAAACCCACCTAGGAAAGAAAAGTACCTCTTCCCAGACAAGGTGTCCAAGACCTGGTCTATGAAAGGTAAGGGAAAATAATCTTTTGATGTTGATTAGGTGTAGATTTCATTTTTTTATGTTGATTTGGGTTCAAATTAGGCGAGGTGAGTTGTTTTTGCAGCTGGGAAGGTGGAAGTAAAGCAGGTGGATTAAATCCTGGTAACAACTGCGAGATATTTGAAGGATATTGTGGGTATATAGGAAGAGTTGGTGGTTGAAAAGGTACATTCCCATATGCAGGGATTCTCCATCCTTGTTTTCAGGGTTGGACTTGTGGTTGCTTATGTGTCCATTGAGAATAAGGAATTGGAGGAATCCACTGTTGTTGTGGGTATTGTGTGGTAGGGTCGTAAAACATGTTAGGATTTTGTTGTCTCCATGCTCTCTTGGGGGGATATGATGTTTCTTGAGGTTCTCCCCCTCCCTTGAAAATGGATTTTAGTCCAGGTAAATAAGGGCACTCATTGGTAGGGTGATATTCTATACAAAGGCCACGGATTTCAATAACATTAATAGGATTGGGTCGCCAATGCTTCCCTTCTTTCTTGTTGTACTATGTTTTCAATATGCACAGTAGCTTCATATTTGGTACCTTTGGTTGTAGTTTCAATTACTGCCTTTGAACTCTCCCATTTGAGGATTTTTCCTACACAAACACTATATGGGGGGGGTTCTTGGTTTTTCTGTAACTTTAGGGGGGTTTATTGAATTTTCTGCAATTTTAGATTAACAAATCTACCTTTTCTATCTCTACGTTTATGCATACAAAATATCTAAATACTAAGTCACACAAAATTCAACTACTAAAGGTAAGAGGACAACCCGACTTTGGATCAACCCCACTAAAGTGGATGTGTGGGCTCTTCCCTCACGTCTTATCATCTTCTCCCTACCCTCGAGTCTCCCTTAAAACCACTCCAAAACAATAAAATCAATCTAATGAAAACACTACCTATTACCGTTTACAACTCCTCGACAATGATGCCAAAATGTTGGTGCAATTTTATGTTCAATAAATTGCAATCATTTAATATGTCAATCCAGTTTCATAATCAATAGATTTGATGTATTGTATGTACCAATAACAGATAATTGTCTATGTCTGTTGAGTATAGTCTATGTAAGAAAACACTTTCAAAACCAAATACCTTATTTCACACATTTCAAATAATAGTCCACACACACAATTCAAAATTCAGAAAGAAAAATTGATCAACAAATGTATAATTCAGAATGCTTGCTCAGGGGATGGATCTGTTCATTGTTGGCTCATGAAATATAAATATGAACTATTATTCTATCTCCTTGGACAACCACACAAACAACAATCAACATTCTGGAAACCTAATCAAGCATAAAAGAACTACCAAACAGGGTAAAAACACTCCATTGTAAGTGCATGCATGGTAAGAGGTGGAGGTCTTAATTTTACTTTTGTATGCAAAGTGTAACCTAATCAATTCTGGGAAAGAAATACAAGTATGGTAGAATTATCCATTACAATCTCATGTGTGGTGAAATATGGAGATCCAACCTATCCCTAGATTTATAGAATGAAAACAACACTACAACATTTGTCTAGACAAAACACTAAAGCACTTAAATTGAATAATTGTTCTCACATACTCACACAAAGATGTCAAATCATCACTCGTAGATCATGACACTCAGAGATCTCACATTACACACAAACAACTCTATCTTGTTCAAAATTAACATACATCCAGGGGACCTGCTACCAAATGCATCACTGAAACATAACAAAGAAGTAATTAAATGTTGTAATCAAAACATGAAAGTACCATGTTCACACACAGAGAAAATCAAAATCATATTTACAATTAATTACAAAGAGACTTACATTAGTTGGGTCGGTGGGCCCTTGCCGTACCAACAAGGTATCTATTAAGAGAACTTACAGTAGAGAAGATGTAAACACAAACATATAATCCATAAACAAAAATTATATCATTGCTTCATAAAAATGGAGGTACAATCCAGAGTCGTTCCAGAACCAAACTTACAACATAACTGTGCTTTATTTTATTTCTCTATATCCTATCATCTACAAGGATCTCTCTTTTAAAAAGAAGCAGTCATTACAATCCAAGTCTAAAGATAACATCAAATATTTGTATAATTTTTACAATTGGATGATACATCGATTTTTAAGGAAACGATTTCATCCTCATGACATGAAGTGCATGAGTGATGAAATATATCGTGAACTCCAATGAACAGAGAATGTTCAAACCAAAAAAATGCCTTGGAATCATTGAGAACAATCTCGTTCCAACATCCAATCCTGGGAATTCGGAACAGGTACCATATGTGCACAACTGCATAACTTGGTACTAAATGCACACAGTCATACAAGTTGGTACTGGACGATCATAACAATCGGTTCCATATGCGCACATGCATACAAGTCAGTACCATATGAGCATAACAAATGGGTACTAGACGATCTCAACAATGGGTACCAAATGATCTCAGCAACGAGTACTAAACGATTTCAGCAATGAGTACCAGATGATCTCAGCAACAGGAAATGTTGTCATGAAGTCTTCTTGAACCATCCAAAGCAATTAGAAAGTTCTTTTAACATCAAATATTCAATCCTAATTATTAATAAATCAACATAAATTATTATTAAACATTGGTTACCTCATAGGTACGCAATAATTGTTTAAAGGGCATGTATGATGAGGAATATAGGCAGAAAGTGCATCGGTATTAGGAAAAAATGGTGAGGATATGGGCAAGATAAGGCAATTGGAGGTGAAAAAAATGAGGCTCAACACTTGTAATGAAAAGGTAGAAGAATAAAGGGAACGAATTATGGAACACGATGAAGCCTATGATATGTCAACCCTGTATATCCATAGTATTGAATACATCAATAAAAATAAATTATTTCTGAAAATCAATATAAAACATTTAAATGAACTCATGAATCATGGGAAAATACAATGAATCTTCATTGCACAAGAATCCATAAATCATGAACAACTATTGATGCTCAAAAAATATGATTTCATTCAAATGAGAGGAAAATGATCAATGGTACACAAAGAAGACTACAAACTAATAATTAGATTCTCATGGAACTTTGGTAATGGAATATTATAATAAATACAACCTCGTCCCATACACATAAAACAGAGCTTCCCTTATTGAAACCCCTTGGCTTCCTTCTCAAAAGGAATATCCTACTTCATGGAGATCTTTTCCCTTCTTATAATGTTTAAAAAACAAAAGGAGATGAATGCCAATGGAAATGGCATCAAATCCTATCATTCATGTTATCTCTAGTTCTCATCAATTACAAATTTAGAACAAAGGTTTTATCTCACAATTACAAAATATTCAAAATTATAAAAATAAAGTATAGATATGCTAGATCATATTTGATTGAATTGTAAATGGTTATCTATTTATCATAACTTAACCAAGTAATAACTTGTTCCAACCTCCATGCTTACTGGGCATTCCAAGTGGTTGTTGATTGACTTCAAAATGGCCCACACAAAAAATTTGGGTTGAACCACTTTGAAAAAATGCATATTTTTCTTGAATTGTTCCTTATTTCCAGAAACTACCCACGTAACACCTAATTGGGTCCATTCCCAAAAAAAACCCATGTTTTAGATTTTGCTCATTCATCACCATTTGCCTGGAAATCAAGCCCGGAGTTTTCTTCCTAGAAATTTGGGATATATGCCCCATTGTTGCCATAAATCTGGAGATGGTTTTTTTGGAATATTTTAGTTGTCAAATGTTCAATCTATGACCCAAAATATGCTCTACCATTCGATACTCTGTTATTTGTCCCTCCTTTGACTGCCACCTGCTAAATGACTGCCTGGAAATCAGTAATCGATTTCTCACTTAATAGCTCATATTATGTAGCATTTATGTAAACCATACAATACCATTAAAACCCACATGCTCATGTGTACATAGTGAGCAATTTAGGGTACAATGATATCTGTAGTAAAATAACAAGTATTTTTTAGTCCATAGAGATTAAGTGTGCATCTGCAATAGTCTTCATGGTATATAATTTCACTTGCACATATATCATGTGGCACATATGGACCATGACCTATGGAATAGACTAAACAATAAGCTTCAACTCATATACTTTAATCTCAAGATATTTACATAAACCCCTTGCAAAACCCTATGTATCACTCTCAAGGATTTTTGTTCTTATAAAATTGATATTAATGACAGTTATGTTCACCATTAGGTACAACTTAGAGGGTAGCACCGCTCCTTGGAGATTTGATGAAAATGATACCAGAACTTTGAACTTTTGGTAGCGCCCCCTTTAGACATACTGGAAAATTCACTACCAAATATTGAAACTTGGCCAAAATAAAAAATATTGACAGGTGGATTTGAGTTCTAACATTAGCTCCACATGGGATGATATCCTCCCTACGATGCATCAAGAACACATAGACTAATGCCTTATCAATTCCATTCCTACAACTTGTAACCTGATCATCACATAATGCAAAACCAATCTACAACTGAAATGCTTTGAAAACAACCATTCTACAGCAGTGCTTTGTGTAACGTGCCCATTGGCTTTATACCAATTTGTAGTGTACCTTTTCCACTACCAAGGTTTACAAACCTCTCAGTTACCATTCTATACATGGAATTTTACATAATTTGTACAGACATTATAAGCACATGCATTTAATCATTAAACACACGTAAATTACAGAGTAAAACATATGG
>SNQJ01S0159254.1:11891-22354 GCA_010110895.2 Picea sitchensis | reverse complement strand
ATATGAACGAGATCTATGAGCAAACAAGTGAAGTCAGAATCGAAGAGAATTTTACATCCTCCGACTGGTACAAAAACATAGTATCCTACCTAGTGACTTTGAAGTGCCCAAGTGATTTATCTCCATCCAAAGCCAGAACGCTAAAACTACATGCGGTCAAATACTGTATATCTGAAGGTAAATTGTTTTGGAAGGACCCACTTGGATTCCTATTGGTTTGTTTGGTTGAATCTAAAACATGGAAGGTCATAAGCGAATTCCACGAAGGAGTGTGTGGGGGACATCATGCTTGGAGAGAGACAATTTATAAAATCCCGAGGGCAGGGTATTGTTGGCCTAAAATTTTCTCGGATGTAAATGCCAAAGTCAAGGCTTGCGACCCTTGCCAACTATTCACAGGAAATCATAAACTCCCAACATTACCTTTAGTTCTAGTCAAATCAGAGGCTCCTTTTCAGTAGTGGGGACTGGATTTTATAGGCGAAATTAACCCCCATTCCAGCGCTCAACACAAATGGATCCTAACCACCACAGATTACTTTACTAAATGGGTAGAGGCTATTGCTACTAGGAGGGATACAGATTCGGTGGTAATATATTTCCTATAGGAAAATATTTTATCTAGATTCGACTGCCCCCGAAAGATAGTAACAGATAATGCTCAGGCTTTTAAATCTATGGCTATGATCAATTTTTGCCAAAAATACAATATTGTACTTAGCCATTCTACGACATATTATCCCCAAGGAAATGGACTGGTTGAGTCTTCGAACAAGAGTCTGATCAACATAATTAAGAAAGTGTTGAACGAGAACAATATATCCTTGCATGTACATTTAAAATACGCACTATGGGCAAATTGGATTGGCACAAAAAAATCCATCGGCATTTCTCCTTTCCAGATGGTATACGGGACTGACGTGGTATTACCTATAAACTTGGCACTTCCAATAATGAAACTATGGAAAGATGAGAAAGAAGAACCAAACCATGTCACAAGGAGAATAAATTAGCTGATCGAATTACAACAACACAGGGTCGAAGTGGACGAAAGATTGCAAAAATATCAAGACGACATGAAAATGTTATTTGACCGTAAGACAAAAGACAGAGAGTTCCTTCCAGGTGATTTGGTCTTAATATGGGATGCTAGGAAGGAAGATTTGGCGAAACACGGTAAATTTGATCATATTTGGTATGGACCATTTAGAGTCGCAACTTCCGAAGGAAATTTTTTTTTTTTATTAGAAAATCTGGATGGTAAAATCTTCAATGCCCCTGTCAACGGGCGTTATCTAAAACATTACATGAAATAATTGGTTCTCCAAGGTTTTCCATTGTATATACCAGTTTGCATTTGCTTTCTATTTCATGATTCCCTTGAGGTAAGTTTTCAATTTTTATTAATTAGGTCAATATAAATAGAGATACACGGTTTTCAAATACATTTAACTCTTTTAAAGGACACTCTTTGTGTTTATAGGATTTCGGTTTTCAAACTAAACAAACGAAGGGAGAAAACAAAAGGTCATGTATCTGAGATTTGCATTCGTCGAAAACAGGTGACATAAAAAGTTTTCGGTTATTTTAAAAATGGTAAGGTAAAGGTACGAACTCCTGAAAATTCTATTCCTTAAGAAAGCAGAGATCTCCAAAACATCATAAAGGTCCCATAAATCTAATGTTTTTACTTAATTGATTATTAAAAAGTACAATTACTTGCTCTGGATCCTAATGATTTTAACTTAAAACACAAATAGGTGATAGTTAAAACAAACAGAAAGTGAAGCATCTTTGGGGAAGGGTTTTCAAAAAAGAGGTTTTAATTTTCGACCCCTGCCCCTCAGCATACAGACATTTGTTCGTCACCTTTCTTTCGATCTTCAGATTTGTCTTCTTAAAAATGCCAAATGTCTTTTCGGATTTATATACGTAGGGAGAAGAGATTATGTTTTAACTTTGAAAGCTATAAGCGTGTTTTGGAAAGAAGGGTGGTCTTCACAACTCCTCGGTCTCTTACTAAACAAGTTATGCGTAGGTGGATCCTGATGTTTCTAGGTTTTTTAACAGTTTCGAAGGGGTAAGGCTTACTCGAAGGAAAACCCCCAGAAAAATGTTTCCCCTTTTTCTCCCCGCGGACCAAGGTGTTGTGAAAGTCAAAAGAAGGTTGGCACTAAGTAATCAAAGTAAGTTGGCAGACCTACATTACAAAATATTACGCAGATATCACCCCTCATCCAATCTGATTGCCCCTGCTTCGTATTCTAAAAAGAAAATTATAAGACAGATGATGAAAGGAAAGTCATATCTAATTGTACATCGAGTCTGAAGAGATGATGAAAGGAAATTCAGAAATTATTGCCCTCGTCTCAGCATTTAAATGCATAAATACATTTCAAACTGGTGAAAGGAAATTCAACAAAAAAGGGGCAGATAACTTCATCGGGGTACTGAACAGGCCCGCTGGCAGTGAAGCAATATCTGAGATATCTGTAAGGCTGTTATACATGAATTTCACTTGGCTCTGGTAATCAACTTTCTCGAGACTGGATCCACATCCTAAGTCCAGACGAGACTCCCCGATTAAAAAAATGCCATAAATTTCGTTGGGTGTAAGCCAAAAACTGCAAGATCTATTAGATTTCCTAGAACTGTTTTGATTTGTCTTAATGCAGACATAAACTCAATAAAGAGAAAGAGAAAGTTGTGAAAGGGACTGTAGCTGAGTGAGAAATATATTTGAGTATTGAAAATCCTTACAGCAGTGAAAGACAAAAATCTTTTCTTTCCTATGTTTATCTTTTCCCTAAAGCATGTTTCACATAAGTGAAATTAGTGACTCCATTTACCCAATACATGCACGTGGTCTACTGTTCTTCCCGCCTCACAGGAAAATGGGATCCCTAGTTGGATCCTATGTTGGAGCCGCCTTTTTCATTTGGTTCAAATCTTTTTTTTTTTTAATGTCGGTTCTTAAGTTCTTTTTTGCTTCGTGACATTCACCTACTGAAAATCTCAGTAGTCTCGACATGCGAAATAGTGGGGGATGTGATGTTTCATAAGTTACCACTTTTTATCGTTAAACGAAGGTTGTTTCTTTTTGTACCTCGAAATATCTCTCTTCAGGAGTTACAAGTCACAATATTTATAAACCCCGATGTGTGAGGTCACAAAAAGTTTTAAAATCTTACCTCAGGTGAAAGCAAAGAGTGAGACCATGTAAACCCCTGTCAAGTGTTGTTGGGGTTTTGCGTCTCGACATTCACTCTCTCCTAAAACATTACCGCTAAAACTCCAAAAGACGAAGCCATGAAACTTTTACCTAAGTAACCCAGGTTAGAGTCAGGGTTGATTAGTTTTGACCATGATTTAATCTTCTCGAGATTTCGCGACTCAGCATACATTCCTCCCGGAAACTATACCTTCAAAGTCCCAAGTCGCAAAGTCACGATATAAATTAAAGCATAATCAATTAGAACACTTAATCCTAGTTATGTCCTTGCTTAATTAAATCTAATCATCGCAATCTCAGGTTTTAGAGGCTCGAAAGGTTAGAGTTAAAAGTCTCGATACGGCGAATGCCGAAATGTTGATTTAAATCCTGATTAAGGAAGCCAAGCTAGCATAATCAATGTTTAATGCAAATGATAATAATGCATAGTTTACAAGGTAATTTCAAATGTTCCTTGTGCCAACTTGTGCCACGAACCGTCGAATTTTATGGCATTAATTGGAAATAAGGCAAAACGACAAAGTAAGGATATGGTTTTTATTGCCAAAATCTCTATCTAAATATGATTGGACCGTTCTATTCGTAAGGACATCGATATGTTAAATGGTCGAAGATATAGATCTTTTGCTTCCTATTTTATTAATAAAGTTCATTTCTATCCCGCACAGAGAAGTTTTTCTCAGTAAGATAACTTCTATATGTATACACATTTTTATTGCAGAAGAGCTAAGTTACAATCCCCTATCATGGCCCCACGAAAATCATCCAAGGAAAGAACTGAGGTTTCGGGACAAGGTTTTGACAATGTTTCAGATACTTCACCTCGAAGCGTTTATTCTGTACGAACTTGGTCATACGTCTCAGAGGTTTTGCAATCAGAGTTAGTGAACTGTTCAAACGATTCCAGTGACAACGAGAAAGATGACATGACTACCAAATACAAGATTGTCGTCCAGGCGGAGATGCACAAAGTAGAGGACAGGCCACGCCTTTTGCCTTACTATGACATGATCCGATGGGAGATAGATCATGTAGACATCCCTACCAGAACCATCATCAATGAGTAGAAGGTCACTATTGGGACCTTTAGACCAGAAAACTTACAGATGATGTACAAGTTACTACCCACGTCGGACTTCACATACAATGCAGAGTTTCTAGAGGGTTTCAAACAAAAGGAATGTGAGAAATATGTGAAAATTTTCTCTGATTTGATCAAGGATTGGCTCTCACACCCNGATGGGAGATAGATCATGTAGACATCCCTACCAGAACCATCATCAATGAGTAGAAGGTCACTATTGGGACCTTTAGACCAGAAAACTTACAGATGATGTACAAGTTACTACCCACGTCGGACTTCACATACAATGCAGAGTTTCTAGAGGGTTTCAAACAAAAGGAATGTGAGAATTATGTGAAAATTTTCTCTGATTTGATCAAGGATTGGCTCTCACACCCAACGAAGTTCAGGGAAGACAACAATGGAATTTATTCCATATCTTCTTTGGAACCACAGTTCAAATACATAGCGATGATGACCTGTAGATTGTATGGGAGGGAAGACACCATGAATTTTTTGCTCCCATGGGTTCCTTTGATGTACATAGTAGCAGAAGTCTCTTCTTTCGATTGGGATAAAATGTTATCAGATAGTCTGACCAGTCGGATTACAGAATATCAGATGCAGAAAGCAAGCAAGAAAGCTGCTTTATTTTTTATGTCCTCATACCTCATGGACGTAGTATGTTCCATGACGCCTTTTCCTTTGATGAAATGGAGATGGGATCCATCGGATGCTGAGCCAGTCCATGTATACCATTCTAAGCTTTGGGAGGACAAGGCTTCATATTTCGTATACGAAATCTTCAACTGGCTAATGGTACCGATGCATGTTGCCATCTTCGATAATCCGCCACCCAGGATATCAGATAACATCACGACAAATTTAAGTAGAGTGGCCGATTGGTACATGGAGAAAGAATTTTCATACATCAAGGTTTTCGGCGCTTCCGTCCCTCCGCATGCTTTACCCTTACTTATACCCGACAGGATGGCTTGTCGTGAGATCACCAGGGAAACTGTAATTGGCGGTATAAGTAAAGAACTGAGAGGGTTTTCAAAAAAGGTATGGCCACCTTTTCCTATTCATTTAAACACCTATTCATTATTAGACTTCGCGCATGAAAAGGCCAAGGCAACAGCCCTAGAAGATATAAAGTTGGTTCGCATTGAATTCAAGAAACACGATCCACATAGGGTCGTGAGTAATCATTTTTCCAACTATGGCCTTAAAAGATTTGAACACGAGAATTCGCTTCATGATGATATTTTACGAGGCGCGAAATATTATGACGAGATTTTAGCTTGAATACAAGCCCTGTCGCCTGAAGAGAGGGCCGATGTTGTCATATTCCAAGATCATAGGTGGAGTTTCTTTCCTCCAGTATTACGGGGTGAGAATCCAGTGACCGTAGAGGTGCAGAAAACAAAGGCCGAAGGCTCCAAAGATTCAACACCCGGCCAAGAAGAACAACATGATAAAGAAGAGCAAGATGGGGGCCCAAAACAGGAAGCTGAGGCTTCTGATCCTCCAAGCGAGCCAACTTCAGTCATTACTCCCAGGAAATCTTCTAAACAGGTCAACAATCCCATTGCCTCCATTACCCCCCTACAGTCTGCAAAGGAGATATCGGACGCAAGTTGGATTTTGGGTGAAAAATTGACACCTATATCAGTAGAAGAGATACCTCTGAATGAATTCTTCTTCGATAAGAAGAAGAAAGTGGTTGTGAGACAAGAACTCTACCAAGAGGCAGGTGCTGTCTCTAAGAAATTTAAAATTTTAACTGATGGGAGAAATATGAAGAAAGAAGAATTTGCGACGCAAATAGCAGGAACATTGGGGGCTTTCGCCACGGCGAACCAATATTCAGTCGAGACCCTAAAAGATCAGATAAAACAAAAAAATCGTTTGATCAAGACGATAGAGGCTAAACTAGTTACAACAGAGGCTGCTACTAAAGATCAGGCAAGTGAGAGGTTAGAGAAAGCAAGAATAGAAGACCAAAAAGAAATCGAGTGGCTTAAATTCGATCTCGAATAGACACAGTTGATGGTTCATATGAGTCAGAATCAGATAAGCTAGCAGGGAGAATTGATAGACCAGCTTCAGGCCATACTAGAATTCGCCGAAAGCCAGGTAATCGATATCGAGATATTTCAATCCCAAGCAATAGAGATCAGAAAAAGGTTATCGGCGGCGCAGCAGGGTCTGCTTGTTAAAGTAGAAACAATTCAAAGAAGCCTCCAACTCATTGATCAGATGTTGGAAAACCTCTCTCTTAAAGAAAGGGAAGCCAGAACAGCTCGGGTGGCGTTCCAGGAGGCCATTATAGCCACAATGAGAAGGGAAACAAGCAATAGTTCTAGTTTTCGCATTGCAGAGCAAACCAGGGGTAATATCTTGTTGAAAGAATGGGAGCGAAATATATCCGAAGTCAAACAACAAGCTATGAAGCTAAGGAAATCTTGCGAAGAAATTTTTGGTTTGTTAAGTGAGATTTGGTTGGGTTCGGATGGTGAAAGTGGCATGGAGATACTGGGGCAGATCAATACAGCTAAATATATGCTAAATATCAAGGAAAATGAAGAAAGAGAATTAGCTGAAATATCACAAATAACTCAAACAAACATAGTGCAAATAGACAAATGGCTAATTAAACTGAGTATACTATTATGCTCTATCAATGCCAAAGATCAACAGGTGGAAGGAAAGCTGCCGCTATTGATGAAAGACTGCTATATTTTTGAGGCAAATAATCAAGCAGATCCATCTAAGTTGATATCACAGCTGGTGGAGATGTGCATTATTTGCATGGAACATGCGAAGAGGCAGGTTTCAAGTACCAAATGAGAACAAAGATAAAGAAACAAAACGTTTCGACTCCTTTGATTGTAACCAAAAACCTCTGGAACTATTGAGATTCCAGTGCATAAAAATTTGTATAAATATACATTTTGAAGAAAGAAAAAGGGATGGACCTTTTTGATTAATTTGAATAGAGACTGTCTCTTTTCAAGAATTAATACAAAGCAATCCGGAGATTCCTAATTCCGTCACTACTGTGTTATGAGTTTGTTCTCTCTGTTATTTCATATTCATTCTTATTTCACTTATATACATCTGATGAAGGTTGCATTGCAATTTAGTAAAAATTCTACCGCAGTGATTAATATTTAGCTATCTATTGTTTACAGTTTTTCCTCGGTATCGACTACTAGCAGGTACAAGACCTATGAATCTTTAGGTTGTCATATTTTATTCTTTATCRGACCATTTCTTATCTTATTTTCTTCTTCTGTTTACAGAGTGAGATTCTCTCTTGATAGGAGCCTTATTCTATAGACAACTTAATGTTTTCCCCATAATTCATACACCATTTATTTCAAATATAACGTAGTTACGGAAAAAGGCCTTTGGTTTGCATTTTGCTTTTAATATTGACTTCTAAAGTTCTCTTTTATAAAATCAAATTGATACAACATAAAAACTTTCAGATTTCTTTAAATTTTTCTGTTCCTCTATGACTGTTCCTGTTGTAAGACAACCCAATATTGAACCCGGCTTGACAGATCAAACCCATATCGCTCTAAATCTCTTTGATACCATACTTAAAACGGCTAACACCCGGGTAGAACTTGAACATTCATGGGATGCAATTGAAAGGGATATAAACATCCAGGAACAGTTGGAAGCCAGACGACGACAACCTAGAAATCAACCCTAGATTCCTTTCCCGAAGGTATACCCTCCTCCATTTTTATATCTTACTAACTTTTGGATGCCTAGACACTGTACTTTTTAAAGCCTTAAGTACAAACTCTGGAACAACAATGAGAAAGACATGGATTACAAGAAAAATGAAAATAAGCATTCACCCTACCATACACTTGGTAGAAACAACCATTAACACGGTGAGGAATATCCCCAATCAATCAAGAACAGTTAAAAGAAGGTTGGGCCCTTCTAGGGATCTAGAGAAATGGACATTTCCTAACATAAGTTAGAAGAAAAAAATTGTTCTTATACAAGGCGCAAATAACTGAAGTAGTGGGTTTCTGCAAGTTAATAAATCATAATCCTCCCCCTTTTAAGCGTTGCTACTCTCAAGAGACATGGGATAAAGGTTTTTATCTCCACGGGAAGGATTCCACAAGAGACAACTCGAGGATCTGACAGGTGTAGCCAGATAGTTAAAGAAAATTAAGGAATCACGCTCTCCGTCTGGGGCTACAGGATCTAGTTATAGAGTAAAATATATTTGCATCTAGTAGTCAACAAATGGAGAATGGTCGACAAATGGAAATTAAATGAACCTTGGTAGATGTTGGTTATTCCATCTATTTTTCTGATCTTGTCTACTTATTTTTTTAATGGTGATTTGAGACTTCGGTCTTCCAGTGATAGTAGATGTTAACATACAGTAACTAACTCTTTTCCTTCACCTTCAATCTACAATCTAAATGAAACATTTCCAAAGATGGGATGAACAAAATGTTGACAACGTTGAGGATATCAATCCCTTGATAGGCACGACATGGATCGTGATGAGGATGAGTTGTCATTGGTATAGTCAAGCCACCAATAAATGTTGTTTTATCTTCGACACATGAAAAGAAGTTGAACATGCACAAGTCTCCTTAAGAATCGACTGTTCTTAAGAGGAACTTCACTTCATTAAACTCTCCTTCTACATTACTAACAATTATCATCTGGGTTCTAAATCAAATCCTTAAATCAATTTATATACGATTTATTTTGATACACATCCTCAATGAAAAATTTGGAAAGGCTTGAACTAAAACCCTAGTGAATCCTTAGAGAAACCTTGTATGATTTGTTCCGCTTGCGGATGAAACGGTTGCACGATTCACGATGGTTCAACTAGACACCTCGTAGCTAATGGATCAGGGGAAACCCCCCTCGTATAGGAACGTAGAAGCGAACGATAGAGATGGAACACGTGCCAAGAGGCCTTCCTTTGAGCCATCATCGCACCTGAGAGAGAAGCTCTTGGCCAAAGAACATGTATTCGACAAAGCAATGGATATGGAGCCAATAACGTCTCATCCAAAGGAATCTTGAGGATGGGAACCAAGAAAATGCATTCCCCAATTTGAAAAACCCCCAAGATACCTCATAAGTTCAAATAGGGTTGGGGAAAACACTCAGTTCATGTGGGAACACGCCCTCATAGGCAAGTTCCTGGGTCTTTGGCCTTCAGAACGAGATCTTTTGAGATGGATCAAACATTGGTGGAACCCTAAAGGAGACTACGAAGTTCATCTCAGCTCCAAAGGGTTCTTCACAATCATCCTATTTGAAAATGGGCCATACTTCTACAACTCAGCAAGGCTGATCCTTCGATTCTGGACATACCGCTTCAGCCCAGAGAAGGAATATTTTACAATGGATCCAGTATGGATCAGGCTTTATTCCTTGCCACAGGAATTTTGGCCGGAGGAAATACTAATGGGCATAGGAAACACCGAGGGATGATATATTAAATCCTCGGAAGCCACAAAGAAAATAAAATACACCTCGTATGCTTGGATCTGTGTCTACATGGATATCTCAGAATCTCTATCGGGCTCAGTAACTTCGGAGTATCAAGATGAAGACTAGAACCAAACAATAGATTATGAGCATATTCCATTATTCTGCAGGAAGTGTCACGAGCACGACCACCTCTTTTGGGACTGCCCCTTGAATGCCCAGATCCCCAAAATTGGAGAGGGAAAGAAAAAATATGGCTTCACCATGGTCATAGGCTAAAAATGACACCTGCCCTGGAAGCATAATCAAGACAACACTTTGAAAATAACCACCAAGAACTCTTATGACATTCTTAACCAGCTACTGGGAGAAGAAGAGGTTGGAGATATGCACAAAATTGATAGGCAGAAGAAATAAAAAGGTAAAGCCGCACACCAATCTGAAAAAGGAAAAGAATATTACCCAGGGGATAAGCCAGATGAAAGTGAGGATACTCTCATGCAGTTAGATGAGCAAGATCTGGCAGACATCGATCTCAAAAAATATGAGGAAGCCCTCAATCGAAAGGATCTACACACAATTCCAGTGGAACAACTCAGAAAGGTTCACAGGATTTTCATAGACTCCACCACAGGCTCCACCTCACGACTAGGTATATCCTTAGATCTAGCT